>CAUYQG010019458.1:0-10718 GCA_963574415.1 Tarsius wallacei | reverse complement strand
GGTCTAATTGTATTCTATATTTGCATAACACTTACACATTGACTTGTAAATTGTTAAATAAATCCAAACAAGTGGGCTGGGACCATATTTATTTAGTGCTACAGCCTCATTTACACACTGCAGAAACAACAGGATTTGTGTAACTCACCCCATGTAACTTCAGGGAACTGCTGTGTTTTCTTCTGACTCAGTTACACATTGTTGTAGCACATCATCAATTTTTTTAAAAGTAAGATATTCACATATTGAAAATAGTCAAAGTCTTTTAAAAATTTTATTTTCCTCTTTTGTGGACTATAAAAAATGTTGCATTGTGTGCTAAAACTGTCCTGCATTTCCAGTATCTCACGGTGGATAACTTTTGAATACACATATGGGCATATGTTTTAACAAATAATTCAATAATTTTATTTTAAAATATGCCTATAATTGAGATTTTCTAAATAAATGCCATTTTGTCCATGGTCGTCCCCTAGGCTCCGACGATTTAGATTATTCAGGCTCCAGACCTCACAACTCTTCTACTTAGGTAATTAGGGTTATAAATACTAACTCTGAGAAAACGCTTGACCATCAACTTGGCATTAACATGACCAACTTTAAAAGTATTACCAGAAAAAATAAAGACAAGAGAGGGTGAAAGGGCATAAAATTTAAAATGGAATCATGACATTTAAGTGTTTACTAAGTATTTATTGTTCATAGTAACAATAGGATACTTTATAAATACTTTTTATATAAAGTTGATAATAGCAATCATAATTACATCTGTTTTGAAGAGCCTTTGAAGATTTAAGATACCAACCCATCAATGCTCTTGTCTTTAGCATCTGAATGATAATTAGCTCTTGTAATTAAAGGTCAATGAAGAGCATACTATGCAGCCCACACAGAAATCAAACCTATGATTATCTCAACGTCTTAATCAACTGCACTATAGACATAAATTACAGTCTTGATGATGGCGAAGAACACAGGAAAAAGTCTGTATTAAAATAATTTTGCCTTTGGTCTTTTCACTGATTATCCCTTCCAATAAATACATTATTATATTAAGAATGTTTTTCTCCTATAAAAAATAAAAAGCATCTAATTTTGATTTTTTTCTTACTATAAATTGAATTTGGATTTGTGAAGGCAAATGTAGGTTGTCTGCACATTGGTTAAATGTTTTATAACAATATCTGTCTATTCTGAAGTGATAGGATAAAATGCATCAGATGGGAAGCTCAGGAATCCTAGTTCACCATTCACTAGCGGTTTGTGAGTGGTGTCACATAGGCTCATTAATTTTCTCTTAATCAAAGAAGAGGATTGGATCACATGAGCATTTTGCAAACTGGGCCCTGAAGAGCTTGGCTTTCTGGGGTGTTTCAAGCATTTATCCCCCCTTTAGCTCCAATTGCTCTCTCCCAGCAATAACAAGCCATTTCGTTCTTTTTTATATTTAGATATATATTTTTTGAGTTGCAGTCTCGCTCTGTCGCCCAGGCTAGAGTGCAGTGGCACACTCACGGCTACCCCAGCGTCGACCTGCTGGGCTCCGTCGAGCCTGCTGCCTCAGCCTTCCAAGTAGCCAGAACTACAGGCTTGTGCTACCACGCCCAGCTAAATTTTTTAAAAATCTATTGTAGAGACAGGTCTCATCAAGTTGCCTGGGCTGGTCTGGAACCCACAAGCCTAGGCAATCCACTCACCTTGGCCTCCCAAAGTGCTGGGATTACAGGCTGAGCCACCGAGCCCGGCTTCCTTTCTTTTTAAATTAGTATTTTTGTTTTAATATATTTTATATGTTGGGCTTTAGGGGTAAGATTTTGTTTGAAGAAAGAAGCTTCCAATTTATTTTTTTAAAAGTTTTGAAAGTGGAATTGGCAGTTGAGGGAAACTGCTAGGGGAGGGAGGTGCACACCTCATCAATAAGGGTTTCTGCATAATCAGCATTTGTATACCTAACCGTGAATTGTACCTCACATTTTTAAAATAAAAATTAAAAAAAAAAGTTTTGAAATCAACTGGCCTATTCAGCAGTTACACTTTTTCTAGTTCACCAGTTCTCTGTCCTGGTTTATTCCGACTTATGAGTCCCAGTGCACTGAACTAGGGAATAAAAACAATAAATGGATAACAATTCCTTGCCTCTCATGTCCTTAATCACAAAAGTTTCACTTGGAAAATGTCACTGATATTTACCAGGCTTACTAAAGTTTTCAACAATCGATTGATTGTTTCTTGAGAGCCACTCAATCTCCTTGGTTCATCTTCGCTTTGCAAAATCTTGTTAATAACTCCTTCTTGTCTGGATAAAGCTTGTCTTATTTTTTCCAGTGTGACCAAGGTCCCTGCTATGTGTTGTTCTAACAGGATATTCTTCCTTTCCATCAATGTGTTAATAGCCTGGGAAAAAGAATACAAGTTTAGTTTTAATTTCCAGGAAATAATATTTTTACCTTTTAATCTATGAAGTAAAGCAAACAGTATTCCATCATATGCTAAAAAGCACCAATATAATATACTTATAGAAAGCAAAGTATCATGTAATATATCAAATACTTAAATTTTGACACATGAGTTTTGAAAACTTTTTTTAAAACTGCTACAGAAACATTGGAGGAAATAATTTGAAAACTATAAATTGAGGGAAGTGTTGATGTCATAGTTCAATATTTTCAAGTCACCAAGTGTTTCCTGAAAGGGGGAAAATACAATCTTTGAGTGTTGACAAAAGAGGTTAAACTCTGTAAAATATTTAAGATGATTTATTCTGAGCCAAACGTGAGTAGACTTAGGCCCATGGCAGCCAGCCCCAGGAAATCCTGAGAATGTATGCCCGCTATGGTTGAATTATAGTTTGGTAACATATATTTCACGAGGACAGACATTACAAGAAACCATAAATCAATACCTGCAAGATTTATACTTGTTTGGCTCCAGAGAAGTGGACCATCTTCAAGCAGAGGCTTGCAGACTAAAGGTGGATTCAAAGATTTTTTTGACTGGAAATTAGTTAGCAAGTGCTATCTAAGAAATGTTAAAAGTGGTCACAGAAATGAACAGCTTGAGGAATGATAAAGTTTCTTTTTTCTTTCTTTCTTTTTTTTTTTTTTTTGAGTTGGGGATCTCACTCCGTTGCCCAGACTGGAGTGCAGTGGCTGTTCCCGGCCACCGCAGCCTCGACCTGCTGGGCTCCAGCGATCCTCCCGCCTCAGCCTTCCAAGGAGCTGGAACTACAGGCACATGCTACCACACCCGGCTGATTTTTGATTTATTGTAGAGATGAGGTCTCGCCAAGTTGCCCAGGCGGGTCTCGAACCCGCGAGTTCAGGTAAATCAAGTTTCTTAATATGCAGATGAAGCTTCAAAGGTGACAGAGAGAATAGGTGTCTCAAAAAGGGCTGAGTCCCCAAAAAACAGCTTTATAGGGTCACAAAATACTATGATTTTCCTTTTTTAATTAATTCATTATGTGGTATTATGTCAGAATCAGGTTGGAAAGTAAACCACATGATATAGTTAGTAAAAGGCTTATCCTTCTAGGCCCCTTAGTTAGGAATTTTGGCAAGGTCAAGAAAAAAGTTCAGCATTTAGTCCTCAAGAGTTACTACATAAAACAAAATACACAGATTTTTAAAGAATATTTGAAAGTATGCTTCACAAACAGTTTCTACCTGTACTCTAATTCAATAGTCCCCAGCTTTTTTGGCATCAGGGACTGGTTTCATGGAAGACAATTTTCCACAGACCTGAACGGGGTGGGAATGTGCAGTCAAATCTCACTACTAACGTGAATCTGTATCTGCAGCCACTCCCCAGCGCTAACACCACCACCTCAGCTCCACCTCATCTGACATTAGATTCTCAAAGGAGTGCACAACCTAAATCCATCACATGCACAGTTCACGATAAGGTTGGCACCCCTCTGAGAATCTAATGTTGCGACTGATCTGACAAGAAGCAGAGCCCAGGCGGTAATGTGAGTGATGGGGAGCGGCTGTGAATACAGATAAAGCTTGGTTCTCTTGCCCACTGCCCACCTCCTGCTGTGTGGCGGATTCCTAACAGGCCACATCGGAGTACCTGTCCATGGTCCATGAGTTGGGAACTCCTGCTCTAAATGAGCAAGAAAAAACAAAGCAAAACAACACACACAAAAAAACTCAGAACAAAACAAAACAAAACTAGATAAATACAGAGAGAACATTTATTAACTAAAATGTCCCTTCCAAAACACATGGTGGGGCAGGCAAAGGATAGGCATTCCCATTCCAATAGGCGAAAAGGAAGGATTAATAGGTCCCAAATAAGTCTAAAAGCAAACAAGGCAAGCAACAGTAAATATTGTCTCCAGATCAACCTTCTTTGACTCTATGTCCCAACTCCTGGACACATGGAGGTGAGAGGAGGGTCCCCAAGTCCTGGGGGCCTCCCCATGGCTTTGCTGCTTGCAGCCCACGAAGCCGTGTTTGTGGGTTGGAGTAAGATGCCCATAGCTTTCCTAGGCTGACTTTGCACTCTGGTAGCTCTATAGTTCTGGGGTTTTGAGAAGTGGTCTGACCCCATGGCTCCACTAAGCATTGCCTCAGTGGGGGCTCTCTGTGGCTGCTCCAGCCCTGCTTCGGTTTTCTACCTGGGTCCCCAGGCTGTTTGCTAGATTCTTTGAAATCTTGGTGGAGGAAGCCATGCCTCTATGCACCTACATTCTATGCCTACAGAATTAGCATGACATGGACACCTTTAAAATGGATGAGTTGTGCCTTCTGGAGCCACAGGTCAAGCCACAATAGGCCCACTTGTGCCATAACTGGAGTAATCAAGGAGCACTGTGCTGGCATATGGGGAGCAGAGACTCCAGGTACCCTAGGCAGTGAACCTTGAGGGCTCACAGGCTTCCCAGGCCTGTCACCTGAAACCATTCTGCCCTCAAGACCCTAGGACTCTGATCTTTGATTAGAGGGACAATTGAAAGACCTCCAAAATACTTTCAGGCCACATTCTGTCTCCCAAACACACTTATTTGTTCTTACGTGGTTGGTTCTTTTTGCTCTTTACATGGTTCTTTACAGGATGGGAATGTTTCAAATTTTAATGTTTGCTTCCCTTTAGTTGCAAATTTCATCTTTTAAATTTTTTTTTTATTTTAGAGACAAGTTTTCACTCTGTCTCCCAGGCTGGAGTGCAGTGGCACAATTATATCTCACTGCAGCCTTGAACTCCTGAGCTCAAGTGATCTTCCCACCTCAGCCTTCTAAGTAGCTGAGACTACAGGCACTCACTATGATTCCTAGCTAATTTTCTTTTTTTTTTTTTTTTTTGTAGATACAGGAGGCTCGCTATGTCACCCAGGCTGGTCTCAAACTCCTGGCCTCAAGCAATCCTTCCTCTTTGGTCTCCTAAAGTGTTGGAATTACAGACATGAGCCACCATGATCAGCTTATAAATTCCGTCTTTAAATCATTTCTTTCTTCTTCAGTTTTACTACATGCCGTTAGGAGAAACCATATTGTTCCTTGAATGCTTTGCTGCTTCGAGATTTCTTCAGCTAGATATTCTAGTTCATGGCTCTTAAATTCTGCCTTCCATAAGGCCCTCAAGCATGGATAAAATTCAGTCAAGTTATTTGCCACTTTATAACATAGATGGTCTTTCCTCTAGTTTTCAATATCTTGTTCCTCAGTTCTATCTGAAACTACATCAGAATTACCTTTACCATCCATATTTCTATCAACATTCTGATCATGACCACTTAGGTACAGGCATCCCTGGATATCTGTGGGGGATTGGCTCTAGGAGCCCCCACAGACACAAAAATTCCATAGGCACTCAAATCTCTTATATAAAATGGCATAATATTTGCATATAACCTATGTACATCCTCCCAGATGTATACTTTATATCTAGTTTACTTGTTATTTTTAATACAATAACTACACATCACCTCGTTCACATGGATTCAGCTTAGTACTCAGCATACTGCAAATTCAAGTTTTACTGTTTTTAACGTTGTGGGTTTTTTTTCAAATATCTTATATCCATGTTTCATTGAATCCACGGATATGAAATCCATGGACATGGAGAACCAACTGTACTCTGTAAGAAGTTTCAGACATTCCCTGCAGTTCTCCTTTTCTGAGCCCTCACAAGAATTGCCCTTAATTCTTCATTTGCAACTATCAGCCTGCTCCTGCATATTCTTTCAGCCTCTACCCATTACCTCATACCATAGCCATTTCCACATTTTCAGGTATCAGTTATAACAACAGGTTCACTTTTGGGGACCAATTTTTTGTCTTACCCCTTTTTGTGCTGCTGTACTAGAATATCCGAGACTGGATGATTTACAATGAACAGAAATTTTTTTTTTCCTAACAGTCCTAGAGAGTCAGATATTGAGGGGAGAAGCTCTTCTTACTTTATCATCCTATGGTGGAAGGAATAAGGGCAGGAAAAAGAACCACTCTCAAAAATCCTCTTATTAAGGCATTAAATCCACCCATGAGGGTAGAGCTCTTATGGCCTTATTACCACTGAAAGTCCCCATCTCTTATTATTGTCACAATGGCAATTAAATCTCAACATGAGTTTAGGAGAGGACAAACATTCAAACCATAGCAATATCTATTATTTTAAATCTTGAAAATGACTTTAAAGACTGAATTTTCAATTATAACTTTAGGACAATTTTTCACTATATTTTCTCTAGATCTTGGCTATTCACAAGTACTATAAAAACAAAATATGCACTTCTAATTATTTTATTTAATGGTCCAAATATTAGAGGAATATCACTATATCACTGTAAAATTTAGTTGAGTAGACAGATAATGAGTTCTACATTGGTAAGATTTTCAGCCATTAATATTATAATCAAAATATGGGCGTCCTATTTTTATATTTCCTTAAGTGACAATTTACAGTTGATCCTGTATTATTGTGAGTTCAAATGGGTTTAGCTAAGTGTTCTCACGTTTATTTTGCTATGCATCTATGAAGTGTCAGTCAATGTTCTAAAGAACTGTGGAACTAGAGTATGGGGTAAAGGAGATAAAAGTATGTTAAATTAAAATATATGGTTATAATTACATACTTGCTTAATTTTATCATAAAATTAATTCTTTCAAAATTTGCAAAGCCAAAATTTAAGTGCTCTTAGAATATTTTCATGGGTTTCTTGAGCCTTGGAAAACAGCTTGCTAATTTATTAATTTGTAAGTCATCTTGAAATATTTCCTATGGAATTTATGATGATTTATCGACTTTAGAGTTTAAAAATTCAAGAAATATTTAATTATTTTCAAGATACATTTGTGGGACAAATACTATCAGAAATAATGTGATTGCTTTCACGATGCTTACTTATTCTTTTAAGTTTCTTTTTATGTTTTCTCTTGTATCAGAGATAAGTGTCTACACTGGGCTTACATTACCAGGATAGGGAACATTCTTCATACTATCTACTGCAGCCTCAGTTGCTCATTCATTCACGACGTCAGGTCTTGGAAGTTGAACAGCTGAGGCTACAACTAGGACACTGCTTACAGATAGGGTAATCTTGTAAGTAAGAAAGTTAAATCTGAGGAAGTCATGGTCATAAGAGTATGATATATGTTTGTTATGTGGAAGTAAATTTAAATATAGAAATAAAGTTAATGACAATTTGTGAAAAAACAACTATTGATTACATTTCACCACTGAAACTCAAGACACTAGTATTTGAAAAAATTATACAATTGCTCATTAAGGGGAAATATGATAAAGAAGAAAATTCAACTGAAATGTCTTAAAGAATTCCTAAAGGACAGCAACAATATGTTGTATATTTCAAAGTGGCTAGAAAAAAGAACTTGAAATGTTACAACAATAGACATGATAAATACTCAAGGTGATGGATACCCCAATTACCTTGACTTGATCTTTACATATTCTATACATGTAAACAAAATTCACCTGTGCCCCATGAATATATAAATATTATTTAAAAATCAAGGAAAAAGAAAATAAGATTTTTAAAAGAATAATCTTAATTTAGAAAATTACTGTTTCTGGATTGGTTGGCTCCATCATTCTGACTTCCTCTATTCCACTGGGAGTAAAAATAACCACATTTTTTCTTTGTTTGTTAGACCAAATGCCATGTTCTGTTTGTGGACAAAGCATCCTATTAAGATAAAAAGGGGTTTATATATATATATATGCTTTTAATTCTAAGGTTTGTTTAAGATATATGCTTCTTGCATATAATTTTTACCATTTTTTCTCTAAACTCTAATAAAGTGAGAGAAAATATCTCTCATGTGAAGTTGAGCATAGAAAGCATTTCATCTTACCTGAAAAATAATTTAGATTCTGTGGTTGTGGGTTTAGTGGGATGTTATGGCTGAGCCACCAACAAATGTATCTTTTGCACCAATTCTTTGCCTGATTCTAAGCTACATTCTACTAAAAATAAAGCCAAATAAAAATATAGTCATAACAAACTGAATCTTAATCCCCTGTCTAAGATGTGTGTGTGTGTGTGTGTGTGTGTGTGTGTGTGTGTAGGTGTGAATGTGGGTCTGGATGGGGTGGCAGGTATTAGCACAACCTATGATAAAGAGGTGCTTCAGGCAAGAGCAGTCTCTCATACTCAGGGAAAAAACATTCTAAGAACTAAATGGAAAAGTGAAACCCAGGAAGAATGAAGTGATTAGATTTCATGAATGGAGTTAGGCCAGCCAGCCATGTTGTTGCTTCAAGATGGAGCCTCTCCTAGGTAAAAGCAAATGCTGAGTACCTGGACATGGAATCTGAGTGAGTGTCAAGTAGAAGAGCAATAAATAGTGAGTCACACATGTGCAGGAATAGCCCCAAGTTACCAATTAATTTGGATTTTACTATCCATGCCAATTATGCCTGCTATAACATCGTGTGAAAGGGGAGTCAGCCATTTAAACAGCAGATAACTTGTTTAAAATGCATCTTTATGAAAGCGAGTGGTTATCTACAAAGTAACATGATTGTTTCTTAATGCACAAATACACACATGTTAATATAATAACAGATGTTATTATACATAATTATTTTAAGGTTCAGAGTTTTTGCTTTCTAAATACTACTGAAAGTTCTTTTGAAGCTAATAATGGTCTTATTTGTTTTAGTGTATTTTTCTTCTGCTGTTTTACCCAAGATTAGTTCCGATCATTACCACCCCAAATGATGTTTTGTCTTAAATGTGAAAGAACTCTAAATTGTAATACCCGTGTCTGACCATTTCCTACAAAAGTCAGAGAGAATAGCTTCCTCTTTCAAATATAAGCTACAGTTTTGAAGATTATTGAGCTGTGGTTCAGTATGAATCTAGTGAGTTACTTATCTGAGGAATGTGCTTTACCTAACAGCCAGAACCTACAACTCAACATGACATTGTGAAGAGATTTTTTAAAGGCATTTTTGGGTGAAAAAAAATTGTAAAATAAAATGGCATTTTTATACATATATATATATATATACACACACACACATATATATATATATATATATATATATATATATAATATTTGGGTATCCATGAAACAAATGCCTTCAAATATATTTCTTCGAAAGTCAAACAAGATGATAATTTATATTTTTTTATGCCCTGGCTTGTATTGCAAACTCAAATATCAGAAGAACATTTACTTAAAGGGTGACCAGATACATGGTATTAAAAGCTATTTTAGTTATTCAAAAGCCATGAGAAAGGATTACATTTCCAAATTTGTTTTCACTCTCTTGTTCTGCTTCTACATCCAAATCCCAAGATATCATCTTCCCTGGGGAGACTGTTGCATTTGGATAGTCATGTGCAAGTTTCAAAGTTTCCTGGACTTTTTCTAGTTCCAGTATGATTTCTTGCAGTTCTTGGGCAGCTGAAATATGAGAAAGAATAAGGAAGAATCTTACAAAAAATTTTTTAGAAAAAATAACTGTAGATATTTCATGAATGAAAAGTTCCAGAGTTTAGGGCACAAATAGCATCGATCTAATATATATTTATTCATTTGCCTATTAATTGTTCCACTCATTCATTCAATATTTATGGAATATTTACTATATACAAACACTTAGAGTCCCTGGATCTGTACAAAGAAAATACATAAGGAAGCAGAATGTATGAGAGTCACGCAGCTATAAGTATTTACTGATGATTTATTGCATTTGTAACTTATTCTTTTTTTTCCTCAAGGTCTTTTGTTACTCTATTTTATGTGATTTGCATCCCCCCCCAAAAAAAAAAAAAAAACTACAGTTGATGAAGGGGCCCTTCTAAAACAAAGAGATAAGGGCCTTCCCAGAATAGAAAAAAATTGTGTTAGAGAGAAAGTGACATGGCATAGTCAATGTCTGAGTGCACGTGAGTAACCCAGTTACAACCCTGTGCCATAAAATACCCAATCAAAAATGCAGGTTGCCATATAAGGGAGACAAAGGAACTAAAATGTAATATAAGGCAATGCCCCGCTACATTCAGGGCTCAGTCTTTGGATGTAAATCCACTGGGACAGTGCAGGCACAAATTAATGCTGCTTCCTGGCCAAGAAGCCTTGGTGTCTCCTCTCTCTCCGTAAAGAATCCTGCCACACAGTCATGTAAGGTGTACAATTCAATTCGTTTTGACAGATATATACACCCATAAAACAACAATCACAAACAAGATATAAAATATTTCCATCACCTTCAAATTTCCTTTGTGCTTCTTTGCACGT
>CAUYQG010019455.1:0-12398 GCA_963574415.1 Tarsius wallacei | reverse complement strand
ATTTATTTTATAACCTGAGACTTTGCCAAAGTCCTTTATCAGTGTAAGGAGATTTTTGACAGATTCTCTTGGGTTTTCAAGATATACAATCATGTCATCTGCAAAGAGAGATAGCTTGACTTCCTCTATACCTATTTGGATCCAAGTGAAATTAAGAGTCAAACATCTCTCGCCTTAAATCAAAACCTAGAAAAGATTAAGCTTAGTGAGGAAGGCATGTTGAAAACTAAGATAGGCTAAAAGCTAGGCCTCTTACTCTAGTTAGCCACTTTGTGAATGTGAAGGAAAAGTTCTTGAAGGAAATTAAAAGTGCTACTCCAGTGAACACACACATTATAAGAAAGTGAAACAGCCTTACTGCTGAGTTAGAGAACGTTTGAGTGGTTTGGATAGAGGATCAAACCGACCACAACATTCCCGTAAGCCAAAGCCTAATCCAAAGTAAGACTTTAACTCTCTTTAAGTCTATGAAGGCCGAGGGAGGTGAGAGGTGAGGAAGTTGCAGAAGAAAAGTTCTTTCTCTACGGAAAGAAGTCATGGCTCCACAATATAAAAGTGCAAAGTGAAGCAGCAAGTGCTGGTGTAGAAGCTGCAGCAAATTAACCGGAAGATCTAGCTAAGATAACCGATGGTTGCACTAAACAACAGATTTTCAGTGTAGATGACAGAGACTTCTACTGGAAGAAGATGTCATTTAGGACTTTCCTAACTAGAGAGGAGAAGTCCATGCCTGACATTAAAGTTTCAAAGAATAGGCTGACTTTCTTCTTGGGGGTTAATGCAGCTGGTGACTTTAAGTTGAAACCAATACTCATTTACCATTCCCCAAATCCCGGGGCTCTGAAGAATTTTTTATTTTTGTTTTTTTGAGTAGGAGTCTCACTCTGTTGCCCAGGCTGGAGTGCAGTGGCATGCTCATGGCCACTGCAGCCTTGACCTGCTGGGCTCAGGCGATCCTTCCACCTCAGCCTTCCACGTAGCTGGAACTACAGGTGTGCACCATCATGCCTGGCTAATTTTTTGATTTAGCGTAGAGATGAGGTTTCGCCAAGTTGCCCATGCTGGTCTCAAACTCCTGGGCTTGGGCAGTCCTCTCGCCTCGGCCTCCCAAAGTGCTCGGATTATAGGCTTGAGCCACCATGCCAGGCCCAATTTTTTTATTTCTTAAGAGACAGAATCTTGATATATTGCTCAGGCTGGAGTTCAGTGGTTATTCATAGGCACACACTGCAGCTTTGAACTCCTGGCCTCAAGTGATCTTTCTGCATTGGCCTCTTGAGTAGCTGGAACTACAGGTGAATGCCACCACAACTGGCAAGAATGAACTAAATCTGCTCTGCCTGTGCTCCGTGAATAAAGCAACAAAGCCTGGATAACATCTGTTTACAACATGGTTTACTAACCATGTTAAGCCCACTGTTGAGGCCTACTGCACAGAAAAAAAAAGATTCCTTTCAAAGTATTATTGCTCATTGACAATGCAGTTAGTCACCCAAGAGCTCAGATGGAAATGTACAAGGAGATAAATGTTGTTTTTCTTTCTTTCTTTCTTTTTTTTTTTTGAGACAGGGTCACACTCTGTTGTCCAGGTTGGAATACAGTGATGCGATCATGGCTTACTGCAGCCTGGAACTCCTGGGCTCAAGCAATTCTCCTGCCTCAGCCTCCTGAATAGCTGCAATTACAGGTGCAACCACCACGCCCAGCTATTTTTTTAAATTTTAATTTTTTATTACATTGATTGATTGGGTTGGGTTCTCTTTTTGTCACCCAAGCTGGAGTACAGCCGTGTGATCACGGCTCATCTCAGCCTCGACCTCCTGGGCCCAGGCAATCCTCTCACCTTGGCCTCCTGAGTAGCTGGGACTACAGGTGTATACCACCACACCTGGCTAATATTTTGATATCTTGTAGAGACAGTCTCACTATGTTGCCCAGGCTGGTCTTGAACTCTTGGACTCAAGCAATCCTCCTGTCTCAGCCTCCCAAAGTGCTGAAATTACAGGCATGAATCACTGTGCCTGGCCTTATTTTTATTTTTGTAGAGACAGGGTCTAGCTATGTTGTCCAGACTGGTCTTGAACTCCTGGCCTCAGGCGATACTCCAGCCTCGGTCTCCCAAAGTTCTGGTATAAGAGGCATGAGCCACCATACACTGCCAAATGTTGTTTTCATGTCTGCTAACATAACATTCATTCTGAAGCCCATGGATCAAGGAGTAATTTTGACTTTCAAGTTTTATTACTTAAGAAATACATTTTGTAAGGCTGTAGCTGCCATAGATAGTGCTTCCTCTGACGGATCTGAGCAAAATATGTTAAAAATCTTTGGAAAGGATTTACCATACTAGATGCCATTAACAGCAATCATGATTCGTGGGAGGAGGTCAAAATATCAACGTTTATAGGAGTTTTAGAAGAAGTTGATTCCAACTCTCATGGATGACTTTGAGGAGTTAAAGTCTGCAGATGTAGAAACAGCAGGAGAATTAGAAATGGAGCCTGAAGATGTGACTGCATTGCTGCAATCTCTTGATAAAATGTAAACAGATGAGGAGTTGCTTCTTATAGATGAGCAAAGAAAGAGGTTTCTTGAGATGGACTCTACTGCTGGTGAAGATGCTGTGAACATTGTTGAAATGCCAACAAAAGATTTAGAATATTACATAAACTTAGATAAAGCAGTGGCAGGTTTGAGAGGTTTAAGTCCGATTTTTAAAGAAATTCTTCTGTGGGTAAAATGCTATCAAACACCATTGCATGCTACAGAGAAATTTTTCACGAAAGGAAGAGTCAATTGATACAGCAAACTTTATTTTAAGAACTTTACTTTGCCTTATTTTAAGAAATTGCCACAGCCACCCTCGCCTTCAGCACCCACCACCCTGACCAATCAGCAGCCATCAACGCTGAGGCAAGAGCTCCAACGGCAAAAAAAATACGACTTGCTGAAGACTCGGATAATCCTTACCACTTTTTAGCCATAGAATGTTTTAACACTTAAGTATATATATATTTTTTGAGTCAGAGTCTCACTTTGTTGCTCAGGCTGGAGTGCAGTGGCATGCTCACGGCCACTGCAGCCTCGACCGACTGGGCTCAGGCAATCCTTCTGCCTCAGCCTTCCAAGTAGCTGGAACTACAAGCATGTGCCACCATGCCTGGCTAATTTTTCTTGATTTATTGTAGAGGTGAGGTCTCACTAAGTTGCCTAGGCTGGTCTCGAAGCCCCGGGCTCAGGCAATCCTCTTGTCTCGGTCACCTAAAATGCTGGGATTATAGGCGTGAGCCACTGTGTCCAACTATACATTTTTAAAATAGATGTAATACTATTGCACGCTTAATAGACTGCAATATAGTGAAACATAACTTTGTTTTTGAGTTGGGGTCTCACTCTATCACCAAGGCTGGAGTGCAGTTCATGGGCTCAAGCAATCCCCCTACCTTAGCCTCCCAAAGTACTGGGATAATAGGCATGAGCCACCGTGCCTGGCCTAGAATAGTGAAACACAACCTTTTTTTTTTTTTTGAGTTGGAGTATCACAATGTCCCAAGGCTGGAGTGCAGTGGCATGTTCATGGCCACTGCAGCCTTGACGTGCTGGGCTCAGGTGATCCTTTCGCATCAGCCTTCCAAGTAATTGGAACTATAGGTGTACACTACCACACCCGGCTTATTTTTTGCTTTATTGTAGAGATGAGGTCTCACCAAGTTGCCCAGCCTGATCTGAAACTCTTGAGCTCAGACAGTCCTCTCGGCTTGGTCTCCCAAAGTGCACCCAACCCAGCCAAAACATAACTTTTATATGCACTGGGAAAACAACCAATTTGTGACTGGCTTTATTGTGATATTTGCTTTATTGTGTGGTAGTCTGGAACTGAACCCGAAATACTGTATCTCTGAGATACTCCCATATAAACTTGGAGTTATATGTAATGCATTATTTTTTATTTGTGTGTAAAAATACATCTTATGTGCACTTTGTAGGTTCCCAATAAATCTTAGTTCAGTGGTGAATAAAATGAGTGGATTTCCCAGGAGATGATAAGTCCCTGCAGAAGATGCTAGATAAAGCTGACCTCTGCTGGGGGGTATTCCTTTAATGGAAATCTGAGTGTGCATGAGTCCAAAACATCATCAGCTGCACTCACTCTTCCGCCAAACCACCCATGTCAACACTATCAAAGTAAAACGGGGTGATTGCTATGCAAATACAGCTTCCAGATACAGTCCCTAGTTCATCATAGAAATCCTAGGGCAGCCCTGGGGGAGAACCAGACCCCAGGAAAAAAATGGGTGGGATGGCCCAGGCACTGGTGAGGGGAAGTAGGTTAGCTTCTGAGCCTAGGAGGGATCCTGGAGGCTTATTCTGGGTAAAGGGCTGGCCTTCTTGCGCCCTGGAAGGTGGGGGAACCACATCCTGGTCTCATCAACGCTTCCGCCCATCTGCTCTTGAGATAGCAGTCATCTAAGCCCAAGCCTCTCTCTTAGGCAACCTGCCCACAAGCTGCCCCCTTTGCCTCCTAGAGACCTGGACATTTCCATGAACAGCAATCTCTCTCCTCAGGAAAGCATGCATTTGATGCCCAGGGCTCCTGGGAGTTGAGGTCCTTGGCAAGTGATGGGTGAATCATAGGAAGCTCCTCATCCTCATCTGGTGACCAAAGGCCTGGCCACAAGCAGCGTGTCATGTTCCTCCTCCACCCAGATCTCACTACTCAGATCCCCTTCACCACCGGGACACCCTCCGACATGGCCCGGACGCTGTTGCTCATCTTGATCACAGTTCATCCAGGTGACAGGGCATGGGTTCAGGACCCAAAGGGTGTGGAGCTGGGAGGAGGGAGGCTGGACTAGATGACCCAGGGAGCAGGCTTGGTGGGGGCTGAGCATTGAGTCCTATGGGAGTGTTGAGAGGAGGAAAGTGGGAGGTGTGGGGCCTCCCCAAAGTTGACACTCCATAGCCACCTCCAGTTCATAGTCCCTCCATGTTGCCCACTGAGAGGTTTATTAACTAAGGTCTAGATATGTAATTAGGAGTTTGAAAGACTCAGTTACATCTAAAATAAATTTCTTGGTGAAACTGATTGTAACTGAGAGACCTTAACTATCAAGCATAATCTAAGTGTGGATTCCTGGAACCTGGCACAAATTCTTGGGCCCGAACTCTGGGTCCAGGAATCTTTTTGAGCAAACACTCCAGGTAATTTCCATATATGTTCAAGTTTGAGAAACACTGAAATAGAATGACTAGTAAGTTTCCCAAGAAGATAATTTAATCTTTTTTTTTTTTTGAGTTAGAATCTTACTCTGTCATCCACACTGGAGTGCAATGGCACGCTCGTGGCCACTGCAGCCTTGACATTTCAAGTAGCTGGAACTACAAGCGTGGGCCACCATGCCCAGCTAATTTTTTGATTTATTGTAGAGACAATATCTCGTCAAGTTTCCTAGGTTGGTCTCAACCCCCTGGGCTCAGGCGGTCCTCTCACCTCTGCCTCCCAAAGTGCTGGGGTTATAGGTGTGAGCCACCATGCCCTGCCCAATCATGCATTTTAATATTTGGTTTAATTTATCAATATGGATGAACTATGTAGGAACCTCAGCCAATTACAGCCATGTCTTCCTCTGGGGATTTAACTAGTTAATGCTCTTTAACAAAAAACAAAGAGCAAGATGGCTTACTGTAGAGTGCCATTAGTACTAAAATAATACCTGTAATAATATAATTAGTGATAGTTAACTAGACAGCCACATTCATTAATGAGCTTCAATTTCACTGTGACATGACAGGTTAAATTCTAGCTAGATGAGTTACTTGTAGTGAAGGTAGCTGGAGAATGATGGCAGAAGGTGAGGATGAGGGTGAGAGTTGGTATGGGAAGGAATTTGAAAAATGATTTAATAAGCAATGTTAAGAAATTATATTGGTAAAGAGGAAAGGGTTTAATGAGTCACCTGAAGCATTTGCCCCATGCACCCTACCCATGGAGACAGCTGGGATATTCTACTCCAAGCTCTCTTGGGTTTTCTCTTTGGAGTGACTAGGGAGGCATTTCTCTGGGTCTTCTCTCTGCCCCCAGGATCCTCAGCTCTCTGGGTGTCCCAGCCTCTTGAGATTCGTACCCAGGAAGGCTCCTCTGCCTTCCTGCCCTGCTCCTTCAACGTTAGCCAAGGGATACCGGCCATTGGCTCTGTCACGTGGTTCCTAGACAAGGTAGCTCCGGAGAACGAGGTGAGGAATGAGACCCCAGAGTTTAGGGGCCGCCTGGCTCCCCTCGCCTCTTCCCGCTTCCTCTGTGACCACCAGGCTGAGCTGCAAATCTGGGACACGCAAGGCCATGATGCTGGCGTCTACGTGTGCAGGGTGTTGGTGCTGGGCCTGGGTGTCGGGACAGGGAATGGGACTCGGCTGGTTGTGGAGAAAGGTGAGACACTGAGAGGTGGCATCTCCTTGGCTGGAGGCCCCGAGAGGCAATGTCCCCTGAGGGTCATCCCCTGAGGCCATATGCCCTCTGCCTCTTTCTTAGCCTGTGTGCCCTTCTTCCCCAAGTCCCATCTCTACATGGACCCCATGCAGGACCTCCTCAGCTGGGGGCTGGCACAGCCCTCCTCCTTCGGGCTGGATTCTATGCCTTCAGCTTTCTCTCTGTGGCCATGGGCAGCACCTTCTATTACCAGGGCAAATGTGAGTAGTGGGGCTAAGGTCAATGGTGGACGAGATGGAAGGGGCAGTAAGAGAGCTGGAGGAGGGAGGGGCAGAGACCAAGAAGAGAGGGAGAGCTTTGGGACTGCAGTACTGAGCGACTTCTGTCCTCTCTCTGACCAGGCCACTGTCACATGGGAACACACTGCCACTTGTCAGATTAGAAATGATTCCAGACCCCAGTGATCCCAAATCCTCTTCAAAAGACCCCAATAAATTTCTCTCTGTCCACTAACGCCTCTTCATGAGTCTCGTGTATCTTTTTTTCCACTCCCCAATATGGTTCTCTCCAGATTCCTCCAACTCTTTCTTTTTTTTTTGAGGTCAGAGTCTTACTCTATTTCCCAGACTAGAGTGCAGTGGTGTGATCCCATCTCACTGCAGCCTTGACCTCCTGGGCTCAGGTGATCTTTCTGCCTCAGTCTCCCAAGTAGCTGGTATTACAAGCACAAACCACCATATCCAGCTAATTTTTTAATTAAAAAAAAATTTTTTTTTTGGTAGAGACGAGGTCTCACTATGTTGCCTATGCTGGTCTCAAGCTCCTGGGCTCAGGCAATCCTCCTACTTTGGCTTCCCAAAGTGCTGAGATTATAAGCATCTGGCCCAGATTCTCAACTCTTTACTGAATCTGGCCTGGAAAGGTCCAAGGAGTGATTTCCCCGGCACTAGTAACTAGGGCCCCTCTTACTACCATCTGGGAGCTCAGCACATCCACCTCTCCCAGGCCCAGGAGGCTGATTCTTCCAAGAAATGGGATTATCAGATCTGATTATTCCTACTTGTCAGCTCCTCTTTCCTGCCAGGCCCACAAATACTCTTTTCTGGTTTTTAGGAAAACTCAGGTACCTAAACATCCTCATTCACCCAGTAAATCGCTATTTGACCCCAGAGTGGGCAGGAGAGTGAGCCACATGTTTTGTTTTGCTTTATTTTGTTTTTAAGTTGGGAGTCTCCATTGCCAAGGCTGGAGTACAGTGGCATGATCACAGCTTGCCCCAGCCTCGACATCCTGGGCTTAGGCAATTTTTTCACCACAGCCTCTTGAGTAGCTGAAACAACAGGCACGTGCTTGCAATTTTTGTATTTTTCTGTAGAGATGAGGTCTCAGTATGTTGCCTAGGCTGGTCTCAAGCTTCTGGGCTCAAGGGATCCTCCTGCCTTGGTCTCCCAAAGTGCTGGATTACAGGCGTGAGCCACCGTGCCTGCTCAAACGACATAAGTTTTGATGATGGTCATTTTGAACGAGCGCTCGAAATGGACTGAGAGGACTGAAACAGTACGTGGAGGAAATCATGATCTTTACTGGGTGGAGCATAGAATGACCCAGATCTGCCTGGATCAAGGGAGGTGTCTGGGGTGCTCAGGTGGGTTTGTTCTTGGCGATGCTGGCATAGTCTTCCTCGTTCCTGTCCCGGAGCTCAGGTCCCTCACTGCTGGGCACTGGCAGCCTTTGCAGAGATGCATAGTGGAGCTCCTGCTCTGAGAACTGGGCCTGGGGCCAGGACGGAAAGAGCTGCTGGGAGGAGCTGCCCTTGGATCCCTCCCTCTGAGTTCTGCCCCCACCTCCA
Organism: Tarsius wallacei; assembly: GCA_963574415.1. NCBI lineage: Eukaryota > Metazoa > Chordata > Mammalia > Primates > Tarsiidae > Tarsius > Tarsius wallacei. The sequence goes on along the minus strand of CAUYQG010019455.1, from coordinate 4,122 downwards.
GGCTTTCTTACCTCTCCATCTCTCTGAAGCGTCTCTCTCCCCCCTTCCTCCTCTCTCATTTCTTTCCTCTGTCTCCTCTCTTTTTCTCTCTCCCCTCTTTCCTCTCTGTCCTGTCTTTCCTCCCTTTCTTCTCTTTATCTTCTCCTCTCCCCTGTCTTTCCCTCACATCTCTCTCTTCCTCTCCCACTCTCCCTCTCTCCCCTCACTCTCTTTCTCTCTGCTGGCCTAAGTTCTTGGTCCTTTCTCTCATTGCTCTTTCTCTTTGTGTCCCTTACTCTCTCATTTCTTCCCATTTCCTACTCTTATTCACTCTTACTTTTCCCTTGGTTTCTCTCTTGCATTTCCTGTGTCTCTCTTTCTCACCCTTTTTTTTCTCTGCCTCTCTCTTGCTCCCACTTTCTCTTTCCTTGTCTCCTGGCCCCTGCCCCTCCTCTCAGCGCTCAGCCTGACTTGTCCCCTGTCACCCACTCAGGCCCTCTCTTGCCTCCCCTTTCCCTGTCCCCAGACTCACCCAGCTCCTCTCCAGCCTCTTTACTGAAAGAAAAGAAGAAACTCAGCACAGTGCTCCCTTTGGGCATTCCCGGCTCCCCACTACAGCAGGTGTTTACTCCCTTGGTGACTTTTCGCGGTTCCAAGGTTCTCACGACTCTGGCCTCTCTCTGGACACTCTTCTCTCATCTCTGCCACCCACCTCCCACCGTCTTCCTCACCCAGGGCCTGTTAGGATTCTGGAAAAGCAGCAGGAAAGTGTGTGGGTGGGGCAACAGGGGGCATTGCTGTGGGATGAGTGAGGGAGGTGACGGGGCTCACCTCTGCGATGGAGCCGACATAGGCAGGTGGACAGAACAAACACAGCCAGGAGCAGGAGGAGTCCCACCAGCCCCAAGCTCCCGTAGAAGTAAGGGTGCACACCTGTAGGGTAGCAGGCTCAGGATTAGAGGGCCACGTTCTCTTCAGCTACCCCAGTTTCTGGTTACCTGTGGTTTTTTTAGATCCCCTCTCCAACAACTTTAGAGGTAGAAAAATATACTCTTGGAGCCTCTTCACCCCCAGTCTCATTATCTCACCTCCTACCAGAAATACGCACCTCATCAGTTACTCCCATCTGATTTCACTCACCCCTCAGAGGCTGTCCTCTGCACTTCCTGCTGTTTCTGGGCCTCCTTCTGTTTCTCCCTTCCACACCACCTGTCCCTAGAGGCCTGTCTACCTAGTCATGATCTGCCCACACCACCATTCACCCATCACTCTATGAGCCCCCAGAACCCTCCCTATGCAGAATCAAGGGGCCCTTTACTTACTTTCCCATTTCGACATTAGGTTGGGGACCGAGGACTCTCTTGAAGGTCAGGAACCCTAGGCCTTGCTCTTTTAGACTAAATGGTCAGGGTAGTCACGTGCCTCAAGTTCCTGGTCTGGAAAGCGAGGGGCCCTCTGTTACAATCGTTTTTGGACTGAGGAGCCTCACCTATTTGCAGCTCTGAGCTGGCCACTTTCCATTTGTCGCCACTCATCCCCGCAACAATGTGGGGTCTTAGGGTGGCCATAGCCCAAGTGAGAACCTGAGACTCAAGCTTGGACTTTACTAGGCCATTCATTCCAGAAGGGTGGAGCCACAGTTCACAGCCAGTTCTGTCCCACTCCAAAACCCACCTCTTTCCTCTGCCCTGGGCTGACTGGGTGGTTTGGAGGACGGTCTCGTTAGCACTAGATGGTTCTAGGTGCTGGTGAGGGGCTTATGGAGGGGGAGGAGCCAGGGTCTGGATGGGTGTGGATACTGGGGGGGGGGGGGGGAGGAAGAAGTAGGAAGGATGGTGTCAGTGTCCCCAGTAGCTGGGCTCCTCCCAGCCTCAGAACAATGTGGGAGTGAGGGGGCCCCACTTGACTGGTGTGGAGAGCCGCTTCCCACAGGCAGACACTGCTGGGGCTGAAGTAGGGCTTGGAGGAACATCTGGGGCCCCATAACTTCCCCTCAGGCACTTCCTGCCCTCCAACCACGGGTTCCTGTTTGAGGACAAAGAGGGGGCCTGCTGACTTCACCCCAGAGCCAGATGCCCCGACTAGGGTCTGGAAACCGATACCCTCCAATGTTTAAGAGGAATGCTGGGGGTGGGCTGGAGTGTGAGGAGAAGAAACCCAGGTGGAGGGGACAGCTAAGGTGGCCATAAGGGCCATAGGAACAGAAGTGGGCTGTCTTTAATTTCTTTGGGGAGCAGAGACTCAGAGGCTGCACAGAGGATTCCTCTAGGGCCCAGGGACCTCAAACCCATACTCTTCCTCCCTTCATCTTAGCTTCATCCCACTCTGGGATGTGACCATTCTTCCCCCATGGTGTCCCCCCATCAGGGTCCCTGCCCATTCGCAGCTTACCTAGAGCTTGTGGCCTGCAGGGTGGAGAGACTCCAGACTGGCTCGAGCTGCCTGGCTGAAGAGAAGTGTTGCTACCTCAGACATTTCTGCCCCTCCTCTGGCTTTAACTTCTCCCCCAGCCTGGTTGCCTCCCCAGCATCGTTACGAGAGGAAGTTCAGCTTGAGGGTTAGCGTTACAACATCTTTCCTTTCGAACTCCCAGGACTCCTGGTAACTAGGGCTGTAATACTGCTCAGCTCCAGCCATCCTATTAATCCTGCCAATCGTTAGTGAATGTCTGCCTCCAGGTGCTTTCCCTGGTTAACTTTTTCGCTATCACCCCTCATACTGCATCTGTTGAGAGCTCTTGATCGCAGCATATGTGTGTGGACACATACACCTGGCTCCTACAGCAGACTGAGAGCTCTGGCACATTTGGGGTGACTTGCCTGGAGTTCTGCAGCTATACGCAGCAGGGTGCTTGGCTGGCTAACAGGAGAGTCAGAGGCAGCCAGACTGGATCTGCACAAGCACTGCGGATAGATCTGGGACAGAAAGTTGGTAACAAGTTCATGTTGGGAAAGGAGGTGTGGGCAATCCAGATAGACTTCCTGCAGGTGGCAGCATTCTGATGTTGAGCACAGAACTAAGTAAAAGAGGAGATCTGGTGCGTGGGCCCATTTGTATTTGCATTTCTGTCTCCAAATTCAGGAACTTTCTGCTACTTCCTCCTCTCTCCCCAACCCCTTATTCTCAACATTCCCCCTAGAAACAATAGAACAATATTTCGTTTTTTTAAAAAAGACATTTTATTATTAAAAAGTTCAAATATAGGGAGCAATTGAAAGAATTGCAGTGAACCTATCCTTGCCACCTAAATCCTACAATTAACATTTTTTATTTGCCTTATCACATATTTACCAATTCATCTCATTTTTTGTATCTTTCAAAGTTGCAAACATTAGTACATTTCACATCTAAACCCATGAGAAGCTTATCATTGACTGGAGTTCAGTATTTGTTTCTCCACTTCTTTTTTGGCCTGAGGAAGGCATAATTTACATACAGTAAAATGCACAAATCTCAAGTCAGTTTTTAAACTGCTTTGCTATCAAGGCTCTGGAGTCACATTGCCTGGGTTCATATATTGGTTCTGCCACTTGCTGTGTGATCTCCACAAGTTTCTTAAACACTCTGTGCCTCAGTCTCCTCTTAGAGTATTTTTGTTAAGATTAGAAGAGTTATTAAAATGTATAGCTGAGCATGGTGGCTCATGCTCGTAATTATAGCACTTTGAGAGCCAGGGTGGGAGGATTGCTTAAGCCCAGGAGTTTGAGACCAGCCTGGGCAACACCGCGAGACCTTATCTCTACAAAAAAAAAAAAAAAAATTAGCCAGGAGTGGTGGCATGTGTCTATAGTTCCAGCTACTCTGGAGGCTGAGGCAGAAGGATCACCTAAGCCCAGGAAGTCAAGGCTGCTGTGAGCTGTGACTGTGCCACTGCATTCCAGCCTGGGCAACAGAGTGAGACCCCACCTCAAAAAAGAAAAAGTGTGTAAATCAGTGGCATCCACATATTAAGTGCGTTCTGTGTATCAGCTGCATTATTATTATCCAAACACACAGAGATGCCATCAAGAAGAGATGAAGGACCACCTCCAACTTCCTTGGATCTGGTCTTTCTTCTCTCAACTTATTTTTTTTTTTTTTTGAGTTGGAGTCTCACTCTGTTGCCCAGACTGGAGTGCAGTGGCCGCTCCCGGCCACCCCAGC
>CAUYQG010019453.1:0-16094 GCA_963574415.1 Tarsius wallacei | reverse complement strand
GAGTGGGGTAAAACCCTGGATGCCCAGGAGGTAATGCAAAAAAAACTTTCCCCATCTCACCAGAGATGTGACCAGTCAAGCACAAGAGATACAGAGAACCTCCACAAGACATCAAATGAGAAGACCAACCCCTAGACACAGTAATTCGCCTACACAAAATAGGCACAAAAGAAAAAATCCTAAAGGCAGCAAGAGAGAAAGGTCAGACTACCCACCGGAAAAAAACAATCAAAATAGCAACAGACCTATAGGCAGAAATACTGCAAGAAGGGACTGGAGCCCTATATTCAAAGTCCTCAAAGATAAACAATTTCAACCAAGAATTTCCGATCCACCAAGCTCAGTTTCATCAGTGATGGAGAATTAAAATCCTTCCCAGACATCAAATCCCTAAGAGATTATGCAGCTTCCAGATCAGCTCTACAGGAGACACTTAAAAAGGTATTAAGCACAGAAGAAAGCAGAAAAAGAATGACCACACACTTCCCAACAGCAGAGCACAGAATCAACAGAGAATACAATACCACAAGAAACTTGAAAACACACACATACATCAACCCCAAAGCCAAAAGAAAACAAACAAACAAAAAAAAGTTTTATAAGAACCTCATGACAGTGATAAACAATTATATTTCAATAATCAGCCTGAATGTGAATGGACTAAATGCATCACAAAAAGACACAGAATGGCAAACTGGATAAGAAACCATGACCTAATTATTTGCTGCATCCAGGAGACTCATCTCCCTACAAGGGACGCACACAGACTCAAAGTTAAAAGATGTAAAATGAGTTTCCAGTCAAATGGATCAAAAAAAAAAAAAAGACAGGAGTTGTAATCTTAATATCAGACAAAGCAACCTTTAAGCTATCAAAAATTTAAAAAGATGCAAAGGGGCACTACACAATGATAAAAGATTCAATCCATCAATAAGAAATATCCATTTTAAACATATATACACCCAACATAGGAGCTCCAGCATTTATAAAGCAACTACTAAGTAAACTAAAAAGAGATACTGACTCTAACACTATTATAGCAGGGGACTTGAATACCCTACTAACAGTCCTAGATAGACCAATGAGGCAAAAAATAAAAGGAGATCCAGAACCTAAACTTGACACTTGACCAAATGGACTTAATAAATACCTACAGATTATTTCACCTTACATCCCCAGAATATACATTCTACTCATCACCACATGGAATATACTCCAAGATCAATCACATCTTTGGCCATAAATCAAGCATAATCAAATTCCATATGGTTGAAATCTTGCCATGCACATTCTCAGACCACAGTGGAGTAAAAATAAATATCAACACCAACAACATTTCCCCAAAGCCCACAAAGACATGGACACTAAACAGCATTATGTTGAACGACTACTGGATCAACACTGAAATCAAAGCAGAAATTAAGAGTCCTGGAAACAAATGAAAAATAAGAAACATCTTACCAAAACTTCTGGCATGACACGAAAACAGTTCTAAGAGGGGAATTTATATCTCTAGGAGCACACATCAAGACAATGGAAAGATAAGAAGTTGAGAACCTAACAAATCGCCCAAGGGAGCTGAAAAGAGAAGACAACCAAAACTCCGACTTTAGTTGATGAATCTAAATTACCAAAATATGAGCCCAAATATGGGACATAGAAGACAAAAATATCATAGTAAACATCAACAAAACAAAAAGCTGGTTCTTTGAAAGAATTAACAAAATTGATGGACTCCTAGCCAGAATGATGAAGAAAAAGAGAAAAAACCCAAATAAACACAATCAAAAATACAAAAGATCAAATTATAACTGACCCCGAAGAAATACAAAAAATTATCAGAGATTACTATGTACACCTATATAGAAACAAACTTGATAACCTAAATGTAATGGAGGACTTTCTGACATACAACTTCCTCAGGTTGAAACAAGAAGACATTGAGTCACTAATTAGACCAATAACAACCCAGGAAATTGACTGTGTCATAAAAAACTACCTACAAAAAAAGTCCTGGATCAGTTGATTTTCCAGCAGAATTCTGCAAAACGTACAAGTAGGAGCTGATACCAATTCTATTGAAAGTACTCCAGGTGATTGAGAAGTATGGAATTCTTTCCAAATCATTTTAGGAAGCTAACATCACACTGATACCCAAACTGGGTAAAGATCCAAGAACAAAAGAGAACTACAGGTCAATATCCCTTATGAATATAGATACAAAAATCCTCAACAAGATTCTTTTTTTTTTTTTTTTTGAGTTGGAGTCTCACTCTGTCACCCAGACTAGAGTACAGTGCCACACTCCTGACCACTGCAGCCTCAACCTTCTGGGATCTAGTGATCCTTTCGCCTCAACCTTCCAAGTATCCAGAACTACAGGCGCGTGCTACCATGCCCACCTAATTTTTGACTTATTGTAGAGATGAGGTCTCACAAGTTGCCTGGGTGGGTTTTGAACAAGATTCTAGCAAATTGGATCAAAAAACACATCTCAGAAATCATTCACCATGACCAAGTAGGATTCAACCTCAGGATGCAGGGCTAGTTCAACATTTGCAAAACCATAAATGTAATTCAATACATCCACAGATGTAAAAACAAGAACCACATGATTATACTACTAGATGCAGAAAAAGCTTTTGATAAAATCCAGTATCTCTGAGATACTTGACAAGTTGACTCTAAAAATTTGTGGAGAAAAAAATGACTAAAGCTTTGCTAAAGAAAAATCGGATGTGAAATCCTGCTTTACTCTACAGTTATAGTATTTAATGCAGTGATATTTATGCTTGGTAGACAAATTGACTCATGAATAAGGGCCAGTACCCTGAAACAGAATCTATGTTTGTGACATCTTGATATGCCACAGAAGTGGCATTACAGATCCGTGAGAAAATAAATGTTAACTATTTGTTATCATGCTAGGCAAAAATTATACTGGATTCTTACACCACAATACAATAATTTTGGCTAGATTAAGAGCTTATTTCTGAAAAAGCAAAGCTGTGTACCTTTTAGGATAAAATAGAGAAAACTACTGTTAAATCCAAAATAGTTCTTAAAATGCATGAGACAAAATGTACAAAAAAGTATTAATTAAGCCAAGAGCATTAAATGTACTTAAAAGTACTTGTTTCAATGTAAATTCAGTGAAAATAAAGTGGAAAAACATTGATTTAAAGTCATTTTTTCAAAATATATATTTGATCAAATATTAGTACCTGTGTTGTTGGCACAAACAGGAGAAATGAGGACACACAGCTTCCAGAACTTTGGGCTCTAAAAGACCAAGGCACCCGTACTGTTAGAAATCCTGCACCATATTAAATCAATATTTAAAATTCACCCATATTCCCCAGAAAAATGTATTTTTCTGTGAAGAATTGAAATAATTTATTATTTTGATTTTGAAATTATTTATTCATAATTAATTCACTTGATTTCTGATGGTAATGCATTGTTATCACAAACTCAAGCAATTCAGACCAATTCCATAAAACAAGGAATTTATAATCCTCTATGTAGATAGGCCAGCAAGTGAGGCAGGTTATTTGTTTTGACTTTTTTACAGATTTATGTTTCCTCACTTTGGCCATATTAGTCCCACAAATTTGGGATTTCAGTGAAACCAAGTGGTTTTGACTGTTGACGTGGCACTAACTATTTTTGATTTGGCCTGCCAGTAGGCAGGACCCACCAACTGCTCACACACCAGCTAAGCACAGCAGCTGCCTCTCAGGACAGGTGCCAAATGTGATATTTTACTGCTTTAAATAATCAGATACTGTGAGTCATGACTGATGCTTGGGACACCAGTCTGTTGGGTGTTTGTCGAAGCCGAGGATTACTAACAAGAGAGAAGAACATGAGAGGTGAGAGTTGGTGGCAGGGATGTCTCATTTTCTTATGTGGGCACTTAGGATGGGGGATGGGGAGCATTCCAAGGCATATTTTTCATACTAGCCCAAATCCTAGGGACTGGATAAAATTCACAGGTTATTCCAGCAGCTAAATGGTCATTTGCTGTGGGACCCATAGTATGAATTCTCCACTAAATGGGAGATTTAATCAGGATGATCTCCAATGTATTTTCCAACTGCGAATTCTCTCATTTTAACAAAATTGTATTTGGTGGAGTGGGAATGGTGACAGGCAGAGTGATGGAAGAAGGGGCATGAACTCTTTGTATAAATTAAAAAGTTCTATTAGATTAAAAAGTATGATTCCCTCTGAAAAAGAAATAGAAATAAATTTAATACTATACCAGGAGCTACAAAATATCAACTCCAATCTGTGTTCTTAAAATTCACCAGACTGACCTTGCAAGTAATGTCTTGCATCATCAAAATATCTGTTCATTTCAATGGGAAGATTAGTCAACTGATTATTAGGGAGAATGGGTCTTTCCTTTACTTTTATTTTCAGGGGCTGTGCCAGCATCTTTGATTGCATAAAATGCTGAAGGCATGAAATGTCCAGTAAGTGTGTCATTTTCATTAGCAAGATAAATATAACTTGTATTCTATCATTGTTAACAAGTTTGAAATTTGGCAAGCTATAGCTCTATTTTAACTTTACAGTTTCTATAAAATAAAAGATATTTGAAGTGTATTTTGAACTGATATAGTTAATTCGGAAGGTAGCAGAGCTTGTGCAATTCAAAGTTAGTAAGAACTATGTAAGAACTATATATTGACCTAAAAAAAAAAGATGGACTTTTCTGGTTAAGTTCATTGTACTTGAACATTTGTCATTCTTCTTGGGTAAGGAGATAGTTGGGTCCAGTAGGAATAAAAACTTCTCTAAAGCCCAGTTCTGAGGATTGTTGCAGAGATAACAAAATAGGGGCCTATCTATACCTGTTTTGATTGACCTATATACAATTTTTAAAAAATTGTTGTAACTGTCTGATAATTTCATACAAAAATGTTATGGTTTTTCTTTAAAAAGTCAACAATATGGCAATATTGGGCCCAAATTTTTTAGTGGCAATGATTAGCCGGGTCTGAGTAACCACTGCTGTCTTTTGGTGGGAGAGCACTCTTTAATGCATTATCTCAACACATCACTCTCTATCATCTGATTGACCTCAGTCATTGACGTTTTGCGATGTCACTCACTGAATTTATATCTGGTTCTATAAGATATTGGAGTTTACTGGTTAAGGCTCTGAGTCTCTCTCTCTAGAATCTCCATCCTGTCAAAGTTATTATTCCCTTTGTCCAGTGAAGTTCTACTCACAGATTGCTTTTTCATAATGTTTGTATTCTCTCACCTCCCACCTATCTTTTTAAATTTTACGTGTTGTAAAGCTCAGATGGAATCTATAACACAGTTGCTTTTTTATCCTGATATTCAACATGATGGCTCCTCCTCTGAAATTTTGGGCACCAGTTGTTTCTGTTGGTCAAGGATTTCTGTTCTGTTGAGTCTGTCTTTGGCAAATAGCAGAAATTTTATCTTGTATAAAGATAATCTGTCCTTGCATGAGCATAATTTGTTACTTGGTTGTAGCTCCCAAGGTATGTACTATGTTCATTATTTGCTTCCCTGGCCAGAATCAAAATATTAACTGGTCAAATATATTTTCACAAGCTGTCTAAATAGGACTCAAACCAATGGGAAAAAATAAAATAAATACAAAAATTTTTGAACCACAAATTCCACTTCTAGAAATTTGTTGTAAGCAAATAATTAAGGGTTTATTTGTAGACTTTGCTAAAGGATTCTCACTAGAGTTTATTTATTTTAATGATAAAGTATTGGAAATAAATGTCTGAAAATACAAAGTTGGCTATATCAGTTATATTATATCTATATAATTTTCCCATCAAAAATGACATTTTAAGTAAAAAGCTTATGAAGCCATAAAAAGGAAAGAAGAGGTTCTCTATCATAAGCAAATATGGAGTAACCTCCAGGATATATTGTCAAGTGGAAAAAACAACAACAACAACAAGAAAAACAAGATTTAGAAGAATATATTTCATTTGCAACTATTTGTGTATCTATGTGTATATTTACGATTATTATTATTATTATTGAGACAGTGTTTCACTCTGTCACCCAGGCTGGAGTACAATCATAGCTCGCAGCAGCCTCAAACTCCTAGGCTCAAGTGATTTTCCTGCCTCAATCTCCTGAGCAGCTAGGACTATGGGCATGTGCCATCACACTTGGCTAATATTTTCTTCTTCTAATTTTTGTGGAGATGGAGTCTTGTTATGTTGCCCAGAATGGGTCTTGTTATGTTGCCCAGGATGATCTCAAACTCTTGACCTCAAGTGATCTTTCCTTCGCAGTCATACCAAATCTTGAGATTATAGGTATGAGACATCACACCTAGCCTTGTGTATGCATATTTATATATTAAAATAAAAACACTTAAAAAGGGAAACAGGTATAAAAGTAATATTTCTCTGGAATACCTTGTTAAATATTATTGACATTTGAAACTAATGATTTACATTTTCAAACTTAAATTGAATAAAAAAGATACAATAATCTTTTTAAAAATTTTTATTTTTTCATTTTAGAGTTGTGGGTACATGTGAGAATTTGTTACATAAGTAGATTGCATGAAGGCAAGATCTGGGCTTCTAATGAGTTCTCCCCACCCAATGGGTGGTTGTGTGTGCCTTATCCCTTTTCCTTCTATCCCTTCTTTAGCTGTGCCCAGTGTCTGTTATTCCCGTATTTGTGCCTGTGTGCCCAATGTTTAGTGCCCTCTTATGGGTGAGAATATGCGGTATTCAGTTTTTGTTTCTGTGATAGTTCACGGTCTCCAACTGCATCCAAGTTGATGCAAAGGAAATGATTTTGTTTTTTTTATGACCGTGTAGTATTTTGAGATGTATATGTACCACATTTTCTTTATCCAGTCCACTTTTTATGGACTTCTGGATTAGCTACATATTTTTGCTATTGTGAATAGTGCTGCAATAAACATACTAGTGCATGTGTCTTTTTAGTATAATGATTCATGTTCCTTTGGATATAGTCTCAGAAGTGAGATTGCAGGGTCGAATGGTAACTTTATTTTGAGTTCTTTGAAAAAATCATGGAACTGCTTTCCACAGAAGCTGAACCAGCTTACATTCCTACCAACAGTGAAAAATGTTGGCCAGGCATGATGTCTCAAGCCTGTAATCTCAGCACTTGGGAGGCTGAGGCGAGAGGATTGCCTGAGCCCAGGGGGTCAAGATCAGCCTGAGCAACTTATATATAAGGTGTACAAGCATTGCCTTTTCTCCACAGCCTTGCCAACATCTGTTGTTTTTTGCATTTTTTAAAATAGCCGTCCTGACTGGTGTGAGATGGTATCTTATTGTAGTTTTTATTCACATTTCTCTCTGATGATTAGTTCTGCTGAGCATTTTTTCATGTTTCTTGGCTGCTTATATGTCTTCCTTTGAGAAGTATCTGTTCATGTCCTTTGCCTATTTTTTTAGTGGGGTTGTTCGCTTGTTTTTTCTGTCAATTAGTTTGGGTTCTTTATAGATTCTAGATGTTAGGCCTTTGTCAGATGCATAGTTTTCAAATATTATTCTTTCTTTCTATGGGTTGCCTCTTTACTCTCTTGATGGTTTCTTTTGCTGTGTAGAAGATTTTAGCTTGTAAGTTTCCATCTATCAATTTTAGTTGTTGCTGCATTTGCTTTTGAGGACTTGGCCATGAATTCACGGCCTAGGCCAATGTCCAGGAGGGTGTTCCCTAGGTTTTGATCTAAGATTTTTATAGTTTGAGGGTTCACATTTAATTCCTTGATCCAGTTTGAGTTAATTTTTGTATAAGGTGACAGATGGGGTCCAGCTTCACTCTGCACGTGGTTAAACCAGTTTTTCCAGAACCATTTGCTAAATAGAGTTTTCTTTCCCCAGTGTTTGTTTTTTATTAGCTTTGTCAAAGATGAGTTGGTTATAGGGTTGTGGTTTTATTCCAGTTTCTCCATCCTGTCCCATTGGTCCATGTGACTATTTTTGTGCCAGTTCCATGCTGTTTTGGTTATTATAGCCTTGTACTACAGTTTGGGAGTGTGATGCCTCCAGTTTTGTTATTTTTGTTGAAGATTGCTTTAGCTATACCAACTCTTTTTGGTTTACATATTAATTGTTGTCTTTTCTAGGACTGTGAAAAATGTTGACCTGGCACAGTGGCTCAAACCTGTAATCCCAGCAATTTGGGAGGTAGAGGCGAGAGGATTGCCTGAGTCCAGGGGTTTGAGACCAGCCTGGGCAACTTAGTGAGACCTCATCTCTACATAAATCAAAAAACTAGCTGGGTGTGGTGGCGTATGCCTGTAGTTCCAGCTACTTAGAAGGCTGAGGTGGAAGGATTGTCTGAGCCCACTAGGTCGAGGTTGCAGAGGCCTTGAGAGTGCCACTGCAAAAAAATGTTGCTTGTAGTTTGATGGGATTGCAGTTGAATCTGTAGATTGCTTTGGGTAGTTTGGACATCTTTCTGATATATGTTATATATGTAAATATAATTTTATTTATAATACATATATGTCTTACACTTATATAATATAAATATTATATTATATAAATATTATATATTATATATATATATATATATATATATATAACTAAAGTGGGACCTGATAGAAGCACTGAAGGAAGCATCCAAACCAATACATTTTAACATTGCTCAAAAACTGAAACTATGAGAAAAATAAGCAGTAGAGGTTGAAAAGACTTTGTGGAACCTGAAAAGTGGATCCTAGGATACATCTGAACAGAAATTTTTCTATGACATAACTGACTGAAGGTTGTCGCTAATTCATTAATTAGAAGACAATTGAATATATTCTCATATGTAGTAGTATTGTAAGACTTTGTATCAACTTGTGCTTGCATTAACTTTCTAGTCAAATGAATGCTCTTTACATTACACAGTGTGATTCTGTCATACTCAACCAAACCATCTTCAAAATGACATGAGGCTCAAAAAAGCATTCAAACACAGTTGTAGAGAGCAATGTAGACCACATCTATTCTGTCATCAAAATCTAGCATTTCCAAAATAAGCAATTCTGAAAGAGCCCTTTACAGAATATTATTAAGACCAAAAATGTATTTCTGTCTTGGCACTGTGTTCATTAAGTGCACCCTGGCCTCAGGGAGCTTATACTCTAGGAACCAAAACAAATATAGACATTTCTAACAAAAACAGAAAAGCAATAAATTCCAACAGAGTCTAAAATTTAAAAGATGAAATCCTATAATCCCAGCACTTTGGGAAGCCAAGATGAGCTGGACGCGGTGGCTCATGCCTATAATCCCAGCACTTTGGGAGGCCTAGATGAGAGAATTGCCTGAGCCCATGGGTTTGAGACCAGCCTGGGCAACATGGTGAGCCCTCATCTCTACAATAAAAACCAAAAAAATTAGCTGGGCATGGCGGCGCGTGCCTGTAGTTCCAGATACTTGGAAGGCAGAGGTGGAAAGATTGCCTGAGCCCAGTAGGTCGAGGCTGCAATGGCCGTCAGCGTGCTACTGCACACCTGCCTGGGTGACGGAGTGAGATTCCAACTCAAAAATAAATTAATTAATTAATTAAATAAAAGGTGAATTCAATAACTATTATGTTCTTGAGATACTCCGAATTGTTAATTTCCTCCTTCCAACCCAAGTCCCATGAGTCGCCTCTCTTCTTTTGTCTGCTAGTGCATTGATGCACCTTCGTGATGAGACAACTCTGGGCTTACTGGGGCTCAGTTACATTTTCAATCATCAAAATCCTTTTACCCTGGATTCTCTCCGAGGAAATCACCATCATCTTAATAGCTAACACTGATGGAGCACTCTCCTAATTTCTCACATGAATTATCTCATTTAGTACTCACAAAAAACACATGAGGGAGGTACTTTAATGTTTGCATTTTACAATTGAGTAAACTGAGGTCCAGGGAGTTTAAGAAATTTGCCCAGAGTCACAGGGAATGGTTGGAGGAGTCAGGAATCAGTCTCTGTGCACAGTTTGAACTCTTATTCTCTCTGTTATGATGCTTGTAGAGTAGGAAGAACATTTGGACTCTCAACAGGTGAAATATTGCAACACACTCATGCTTCGGGTGAGAATGACTCCTTAGAGCTCAGTCCAACACACAGTAAATTCTATATAAGTTTTAGAGTTTGCATTCTCGATATAGCATCTCTCAGTGCCTCCTTCGGCTGTCTTTTATGTATCTCATGTAATTCCTGTTTCACACAATCTGACCTCAATATTTAGAGTGTTCTTTCTCTGTGTTGTGTTTTTTTTGGAGGTGGGGGGGAGTAGAAAAATTAATTACTAATTATGCACTTTCCCAACATGCACTCAAAATGTTGAATCTTTTCTTTTCTCTTCTCTTTTTTTTTCAGTTTGTGTCTTACTCTGTCACACAGGCTGGAGTGCAGTGGCATGATCACAGCTCACTGCAGCCTCCATCTCCTGGGCTCAGATGATTCTCCCACCTCAGCCTCCTCAGGAGCTAAGACTACAGGCATGCACTACCATGCCCAGTTAATTTGGGGGTGGGGGGGCGTGTTTAGAGACAAGTTCTCACTATGTTGCTCAGGCTTGTCTCAAACTCCTGGCTCAAGCAATCCACCCGCCTCTGGCCTCCCAAAGTGTGGGAATATAGGCATGAGCCACTGGACCTGGCATGAATCTTTATCACTGAAATAATTGCTTCATCCAGTATGCTCTGCTTTACTGGGAGTGGATTGGGGATAGGAGCTCCATTCACATGGTCCTCCATTTTCTTCTTTCTTGATAGAGTACTTTTTTCTGACTCCCTATCTTTGAGGCTGCATCCCCCTTACACCCTATGCCTCTTCCCCGCCCAGGTCTGTAAGCCACCATCCTAAAAGTTTAAACTCCTAGAGTGGGCAGGCAAGGAAAGAAACTACTCATTAAGTTCAAGCTTCAAGTAGATTCTCCTATTTTGTAGAAAGATGTAAACAGGTCTACTCCTATATAGCACCTGTAAGTACTGGGGTTAATAATGTCGAATCATGTTACTCCCAACATCACCTAGATTACATTTATTATACATATTTTTTCTTCTTGTTAAAATGAAGGCATGTGAAAAATGTTGTCTATGTATAAATGATCACATTATCACACACACACACACACACACACACACACACACACACACACAAATGAAGATCAAGATTCCCTCCAAAGAGCATGAACTTCTGCCAAACAGAGTTAGAAAACAGAGAGCGAAATGTGCAGAGTTCTGGTATGTTGGAGGATGTGTTCAAAGGATAGAATATGGCCTCAAATTTCACATGGAAACTGACAATGTAGATTTCCAAATAAGAGAGCAGAGTACTGAACTTGCCTAACTAAAGCCACCCAGACACTATACAAAGTAAAGCAACATATGATATACTTAGCAAACCTATGGGTCAGCAATCTTTTGTCTTTTTATTATATTGGTGTTCTCAAGACAGAGGCCTCAAACATCTCAAATATTCTGGCTAGAATGTCTTCCATAAATGCATACTGTCATTCAGCTTTCTCATCTCTCTCACCATTTTTTAAAAATTTTGACCATCATTCTAGTTTATTCCTTTAAGTATTTTCAACCCATCTTACCAAAGGACCTATCCCCTGACTTCATAGCTCAAAGCAAACCAATAAAACACACACACACACATACACATGAAGTTGCCAAAGGAGGAATCCAAATTCACAAGACCAACCAAGAGCAAGACAGACACACTTAAGTACAAATATTTTTACATCCTAGTTTAATCAATGTCCTGCCTACTGAGCCATGCTATTCCAGTAGGACACTGAGTACATTGTTACTGATCAGCAATTGCCACATGTTTCACTACCAGTAAAAATAGCTTTGTGTTCAACCTACAAATGATACCCAGGTCAAAGCAAAACAGCTTCCAGAGACCACATTATTGTCCCATCCATTGTTCCCAAATTCAATGCTGCAATCAGTCAACACAAATCAGCCTTTTTTTTTTTTGGTGGGTTTATTACCTTTCTATCACAGTCATGGCTTCCCCAGCAGAAATAGCAGTCCTGACTAAAGCAAATTATGGTGTTCCAATTCTGGAAAGAGAGGCTTGAATGTGGGACATCACCAGCACCAGCATCTTCTACCAGATGAAACACAGTGCTGTGTCATGGTGCTTCTCAACAATGACACATGTGGTTATCTCCTGACACAGGGTTAGGTGTGACTCATTAGATATTTATTAAAATTTACCATAGTTTTTCATTTCCGTCATGCTTCCTCTATCTGGAATTTTCTCTGATGAACTGAGCTTTTAGTAGTATCTCCTCTACCTCCAAATCATCAGTTTATAACAGGACTTATTCACTGAGATAGATGCAGCTAAAAACATGTTCAAGTGGTATACTTTTGCTTTTGATGTTTGCACAGATGCCTCACTCTAATAACTGCTTTCTTCTCTTGTCAGAAAGCAGAGAAAGGATATTTCAAGGAGAAAAGCAACTTAATATTTATAAAACTTTGGAGCCAGATGGGTCTTGATTCCAACTTTCATCTTATTGAGTAGAAAAGTGAGCTCCAGAGAAGTTGAGAGACACACAACGGAGGTCCCACAAACTAGGCTAATATCTAAGCTGAGGTCCCAAACTCTCTGCTTAAACTTGTCATTCTCCACAATCGCCCCTTATCACACTGTCCACATGAAGGAGACGCTACCTACAACCAATCATTAATCATCAACAAGTGACGCCCATAAAACTGTCAGCTTTTATTCTGGTTATTGGATGTTTATTTTCTTCACATTGATTAACAAAAAAAATATTCTAATAGCCCTTGGAAATGTTCATATTATTATTTACAAAACAAGTATAAAATTTTTATTACAGGCTAAATGAAAATATTAATTACATTTATAAACAGTACTGCTCATATAGATAACAGTAACCAGAACCCTTAGTAGTAAATTAGTTTTTTAAAAACTAATTTGAAGATCTAAAAATTGCTCTTCCATACAATTCCACAATCTCCCTACTGGGAATATACCTGGAGGAACTCAAATCACTCTATGAAAAAGACACCTGCACACATATGTTTATTACAGCATTGTTCACAATAGCAAAAATATGGAACCAACTGTGCTGCCCATCGAAAAAGGACTGGATAAAAAAATATGGTACCTCTGCACAATGGAATATTACATAGCTACAAAGAAGGACAAAGTTGTGAACTTCACAGCAACTTGGATGGACTTAGAGTCTATAATACTGAGTGATCTATCACAGAAACAAATAAATGAGTATCACATGTTCTCACTTATAAGTGGACCTTGAAAAATTAGACTAATGCTATAACAAAAGGATTAGCAGTAGTGGGAATGTGCTGGGGGGAGGCACACCTCATCAACAAGGGCACCTGCATAATGAACATTTGTATATCTAACCCTGGATTGTACCCCACATCTTTAAAATAAAAAATTTTTTTAAAAAAGAAAAGCTCTCTACATTAAAAAGAATTTTCAAAGTGCTAATTGCTAAAGATTAAAGATAAACCAGAAGAAAATTCACCCAATTACATAAAATAAATAAATAAATAAAAACTAATTTGAGATTTTCAAGTAGTCTTTCTTTCATTGTTGTCATCGGGATATTAGAATAGTGAATACATGAATTATCTTTTCATTCTGTATTGTTTAGAAAAAAACAAATTAGCATTAATTGACCTGCTTATAGTATTTAATTGATATTGTAGGAAATATGGTATAGCACAGTGGTTATCAATTTTAGCTGTACATTTCAGGTACTTTAAAAAAATTTCAGTAACCTCTAGATCCATCCAACTTGCTGTGAGGTCCATAGAGTTTTACCCCATGTCTTTAAAATAAAATTTTTTTAAAAAATTAATTTTTAAACATCTCAATAGCCAAATCATAGTCAAAGCCAGTAATTTCTTTTTTAATTCATAAAATTGGGACCAGCTTATCGGTATTTTTAAAGCTCCCCCAAGAAATTCCAATCTGCAGTCAAATCTTGAGAATCATTGGCATGATTCTACAAGCTTTATTGCCAATATATACAACGCTGAATCCTACATCTGTCCCTTACTTTATGCATTTGGGAAAGTTCCTTGTCACTCTGTGCTTCTGTTTCTTATTCAGTAAAGCAGTGAAGATGATGATGACGATGATACTTTGTTGTGTTGTTATGTAGATCACTGTTAATATACATAAATCTCTTATGCAGCACATGACCAAAAACTGGCAGTCAATTCATATTAGGTATTAGTTTATGCAGAAGTTCTGCTTCCATTTGTGGTATACTACTTTGTATCAAACTAAATCTCCAGCAATAAGAAGTAAAAACTCTAGACAAATATGTTGTTTAAAAAAAAACTGTTTGAAGGTGTTGGTGTACAACCAAAAGCAGACAGAAGCTGAAGCAACACAGTAGGTAAACGCCATGACTAGTGGAAAAATCTGTCAACTGTTAATTTTGCAAAAGTGAAGGTGAAGTAAAGCCATTTCCAGGCAAAAGCTGAGAGAAATGCTTGGAATCAAAACCTCACTACAAGAAGTGGGACGTTCTTCAGGCTGAAGGAAAAGACACCAGGTGGAAAATCCAATCTGCAGAAAAGAATAGAGGGCACAAGGAATGGTAAGTATTTGAGCAATAAAGACCAAATAAAGATCAGTAGGTTGGTCGGGTCCATTGGCTAATTGGTTCTGGAATATCGGCACACTACAATGATCATGCCATAAATAACATCCAAGAACTGAGACAGAGCGATCATAGCTTCATGTCACCTATCTCATTCTCATGATGGGGCACATGCTCATTGAGTGGAATGAAAGGCACAATCATTCCCTATATGTAAATTCTTATTTCTATTTCTTAGTCAAGCTGTAGTCAGATTTACATATCTTTAATGTGCATATAACATGAATCCACTGTGTCAACAGAGAGTTCATTCTTGATGGCAAAACTTTAGCATTCACTGGGACCTAGAAAGCAGGAAAAAACCCGTGTATTCATGAACAAAGGTATCCGCAACAAACAGAATAAAGATAAATATTTCTTACAACACTTTTATTTTTACTTTTTTTCCTCTTGTCTTTTCCTCTTCTCTACCCCACAAAAGGATGGCATTTAGTTAGGGAGTCACCCATTAAAAAAAAAAGAGGGAGTTCCAGTAAGATGGTGACAGCATAGGTGGAATTGTGAGATTCTCTGAACGTGAGTTCCCAAAAAGACTCTTCCATCCCCCACAGCCCTGCCCACTGCCAGCCGCACTGGTCCAAGTCCTGGGGACCCTTGGTCCCACGCGGGGCCAGATATTGTGCCCCCCTGCTGCTGCTTCACTATACGTGACTCCCATGAGCACGGAAGTCTCGAGTCTCAGCTCTCTCCCTGGCTACATTGTCTCGCCCACACCAAGCCTCCTGTCACCCAGGGAGGCTCTGGGCGCCCGCTCCTCAGAGATACCAATTCCATTTCTGGCTGAAATACCCTGTGAGCAATACAGGGCCACTCTGGCCACTCACTGCCTGCCCTTTGGAGTTTTGGAGCTCTGGAGCTCTGGAGCTCTGGGCCTACCCTGGCTGAGGCACTGAGCGCGGGAACCCATGCTTGTGTAAGGGAACAGCATATCTTGAGGAGTTGCTGATCAGAGGCTCTCAGCTCCAGAAGAGGGAACTCCTGACCCCCTCTTCCACCCCAACCCGCTGGTGGTGCCCTGGATACAGCACCCAGCTGTGCAGCTGATCCCCAGTGCCTCCCACGCCACCATAGTGGATTACCCAGGGACCCAGACGAGCAGAGAGAAAGGATCCACGAAAGTGAAACTGCCACCTTGGCCATTCTCCAGGCAGAGATTTGCATTGCCCCGCCCACCTATGAGCAGCCTCCACCTTGGTTCCTAAGGTAACGTCACTAAACAGAAGACAAAGCCCCTCCCCTATGCTGAATCAGACAAAGGCAACTAAGCATCGCAGACTTCCCAGGCAGCAGGCTAAAAGAAGAAACCCAAGCTGCAGTAAATTTAGCTGTCTGCAATGAAAGTAAGGGGAGAGGCTGGAGATCAGAGCTGAAGAGACTTTAGACACTCAGGAAAGATTCCAGAGCTAGTC
>CAUYQG010019452.1:0-19774 GCA_963574415.1 Tarsius wallacei | reverse complement strand
GAATGCTGCATTATTTAAGGCAAGGTAATACACTACTTCCTTTTAGAGGCAAATTTCTTTGGAATCTGCAGTCTTACCCTCAGAAGCCTGGGTTTCCTCCGGGAAAAACTAGAGTTGTTAGATTTGATGTAACGTGATTGACTGCTGAATCCTAATGCTTTACATATTAGGAGAGAGTTTCCTTTAAAGCTTCTGGTCATCATTCATCATTAAAGGAAGAGCCTTGCTCACTGCAATTTTTTCATATGGGAGCTTGTAGGGTGCATTATAAAGAGCATAAACTTGGAGCTAGCATGATCTGCACTTGACTTTACTACTCACCAATTGTATGCTTCTGGATATATTACCTAATGACCTGAAATGACTCCATTCCCTTACCTGTAAAATGAAAGTGGTAATACCAACTTTGAGTTATAAAACGTTTTTATACAATACCTACACAATTGAACAATTGTGATTGATTAAAAAACTCTCTGTTGAATATACCTTACCCTCAAGTACACTTGTTTATATTACTAATGACTTGCCTGCTTTTGGATGATAGTCGTGATATTTCCCCAGAATAACTTCAAAATGTAAGACTTTCGTCTTCTCTTTATAAAGGATTATTACTTTGGTCTGGAGGATAAGAGCTCAAAGTGGGCCAATGAGTAGAATATGTTAGTTTTGCTTTTTCACTTTTTAATTTCCCTATTATAGAAAAATAAATTTTCACAGATTATTGAATTTTACTTGATAAAATTTTCACTCTTTATTAAAATTATTTTTTAATTTTTCTGGACAGGATATGAATTTAAACATAAGTATGTATAATAGTGTTTCAAGTTGTTATGGAAGCAAACAGGGTTGTTTACTTATTGGGATCTTAATCATGTGAAATTTTTAATTAGCAGTATTTTATAAATATATACTCTTTTGTCTCCTCTGCTAATATTATTTTGACAAAAATATGATCTTGCTGAAAATCGTTTTATAGCACACATTTCTAAGCACATTAATCTTTTGAACACGTAAAGGTGTGACCATTTCTATCTTTATTCTTTTATGTACAATGTTCGCATTTCAAATTTAGTATATGTTTCATTTCATTTCAATCATAAAAGGTGTGTGTAAACCTGAGGGGGGGGCTCTCACTCTGGTTCCAAGCTGCTGGACTGGCTACAAGCGTGAGCCCAGGCTCGAGTCTGAATTTAAAAAACCCTTATGTATTTACATCAGATCTGGCTCTTTTGGTGATCTCTTAAAATGGGGTACAACAGTATCAGGCACTGTCTCATCCTAGGGTGAGGCTCCCCAGTCCCACGCTGCAGGTCTGAGGCATTGAGGCCAATGAGCCAGGGCAGGGTCAGGTGGCTCCTGTGGCCGGTACCACCTTCCACCAGCCACAGCTGGCAGGGGCAGCAGCACAGGTGGACAGGACGCTTCAAGGCCAACCACAATGACTTCTTCTTCCCCTCTGGCCCCAGAGGTCCTGGAGGGAAACAACAGTTTCTGGCCTGGCGCCTGGAGCTGGAGACCAGTGTAAGGCCCATTGTTTGAGGCTGGAGCTGGTGGGGGCCACCGGGAAGCCCCCGGCAATGCCTTATGTCCCACTTATTACAGATCCAGAGCCCTGAGCAAGGACCCAGAGTGAGGCACACAACAGCATCCAGCAAGATGAAGGCGCTCCGGGCTGTCCTGCTTGCCCTGCTGCTCTGCGTGCAGCCAGGTGTGGGGGCAAGGGATCATTCTGCAGCAAGGGCAGGGTAGTCTGGGCCCACAGAAACCTCCAGGGGCCCCCAGTCTGGGGACAAGATGCGGACTTAGGGAGAAGAAAGGGAGGAGGTTGGAGTCCCCAGGTCAGAGGGAGGCAGATAAAGGCTGTCCTGGGCCCCTACGGTCTCCTCCCCCAGGCCCAGCCTCTCCAGCACTGCAGAACTTTAGAAGTTCACTCTATCTCCACTTCCGGCCTCAGTGTCCTCTTCTGTAAAACAGACAGGCCATGAAGAGGGTCTGTGTGGGGAGGGAGGCAGGGGCTACTATAAAGGGACTGCCCAGCAGCTGGTGTTGTTAGTAACAACGATGCCAGGCCCCACTCGGCTGCAGGACAGTGAGCAGGGTGTGCAGGGACTGGAGACCACGAAAGGTAGGCTGCACTGGGGTGGAAGGTGGTGGGAGGGGTGAGGGGTGCAGCGCTTACCCAGAGCAGGGTCCCCTGTATCCCGGTAGCTGAAGTTTATGTGTCTCTGCACGTCCAGGGAGAGGGCGGGCACAGCAGGAGGAGGAGGAAGAGGACGAGGACTATGGGCAGGACGGCTATGAAGAGGAAGACGAGGATGAGGAGGAAGAGGAAGCCAACAGGATCCCCGGTGGCAGGGGCAGAGGTACCCGCCCACCCTGACCTCAGGACCCTTGTGCTTCCAGCTCTGCCTGGAGCCTTCCTTCAACACCTAGTGTGGGTGCTGGCTGGGCAGGGATGGGTAATGGAAACCGATCAGCCAAAGCCCCTCCTGTGTGAGCTTGCCTCCCGTGGAGTGGTGGACACCCAGGGCACCTCTCACTCTTACCATGACACTCAGTGGCCATCCAAAGTAAGGAACCGAGGGACAGAGCCACTAACTGGGAGGATCAATGGTACCAGATGTGGAAGTTAAATAGGAGCTCACCAGGCAGAAAGAGGTTCGGGGGGGCCCAGGGTGGAGACCAGCAAATACAGAGGTCCCAGGGGTTGGGTAGGGCAAAGGGAGTCAGGTGGGCCAGCCGCAGAGGGAGGGCTGGATTGACTCCTGCATGATGGGGAACCAGAGAAGGCCTTAGAGCAGAGAGTGGGGCTAATAAGAGAACATCCCCACTGCTCACCAACACCTCCCCGCCAGATGGTTGGTAACCTCCCTCTCCCCTCTCCCACCCCCAAGAATAAAACAGAGCATGTCACTGGCATTCAACCTGCATGGCCTGCCCCTATGCCTCCACTCAGGACCCCTAGTATGCCCCACCCCCACCCCATGCCCACTGGCTTCCCCCCAAGACCTGCTCCCTTCAGCCCCAGTCCCACAGCACACACCAATATGGTATACCCTGTTAGGTCCTCATATGCCAGGATGGGCGCTCTCTGAGGCAGGGGATGTGTCAGACTCACAACCAGGTCCTCGGTGTCCATAGCAGGGGCCCTGGGCAGAGGTACCAAATGAGTGATGAACAGAATGCTTACCCTGCCTGGTCTCCTTTGCCCTCATTCCCCCCTCCAAGCACCAGCACCTCCACACAGCACAGCTCATGGGACCGAGCATGAGGCTCGCAGCCAGTCTGAGCAGGAGGTGTCAGAGGCTCCAGCAGGCTAGGCTTTGGCAGGGGAGGGGGCAGCTGAGAATGAGGGAGGTGGCCAGGGACTTATGAGGAGAGCTTGAGTGGATCCCTGCCTTGGCCTGAGCCTGGCCTTGCCTGCAGTGCTACTGCAGTGCTACACCTGCCAGTCCCTGCACAAGGAGGAGCGCTGCAAATTGACCCAGATCTGCTCGCAAAGTCAGACTTCCTGTGCAGCTTTCATCAGCCACGGAAACACAGGTGAGTAGGCACGGGAACCCTGACACATACACACAGCGGGGACGGCCGGAAAGCGAGGTGCCCTGCCATCCATATCTGGTGGCCCAGGGAAGGCCCCTGAACCCCTGAGAGACCCTGTGTGATATACAGCCAGCATGGCAACTTCCACCCCACCTTGGCCTCAGCACCTGTTCTCCACTCTCTTCCTCCAGAGTCAGGCCTCCTGACTACCCACTCAACATGGTGTGCAGACAATTGCCAACCCTTCACCAAGACGGTAGAGGAGACGCTGGTGACCATGACTTGCTGTCATTTCAGCCTCTGCAACATCCCGCCCTGGCAGAGCTCCCAAATCCAGGACCAGCTGGGCAACAGGACAGGTGTTCCCAAGGACTGGCTGGGCAATGGGACAGGCAACCCTAAAAGTGTGAGCACAGCCCTCCCGCTCAGCCTCCTCATTGGCCTTTGGGCAATGAGGGCCTGAAGACCCTGACCCACCAACCCCTCCCACTCCAACCCTATCCAACTTGCACCCTGGCCTGGCCAGCACTCTGTCCAGTGCCTTCTCCTCCTGCCCCCCTCCACCAGCTTTGGATAATAAACTTGGAGCATCTTTGATGATTCAGATAGCACTGGTTTTTCCTGCCTGGTCTGTTTCCTCAGTTTCTCAGTTGGGTATCCTTGTTTTCCTCTCCCCACTGCCTGTGAGCAGCAGGATGGATGCACGCGGGCATTAGGTTCAGGTCTCAGCCACACCGTGCCTCTAGCCACCTTCACAGGTAGGAGGTCTCCCAGCCCAGTCTGACAGAGAACACTCACCATATGACCAGAAAAGCCTCCAGTTCTCCTTCTTAACTTCCTGCCACCAAAATTCCTCCATCTACAGCAGCCATTTGGGTCAAACCCTGCCCTTCTCAGGTCTGCCTCCCACCTGTCTGGAGGGAAGGGGCTTTGGAGGAAGGCTAGGAGAAAGGATCCCAGGGTTGGCAGGCTGGAGTGGAGGAGGGGAGGGGTGGAGTTGATGAAGAGAGGAGAAAAAAGGAGAGGGAAGGATGGAGGATTGGCTGAGATGGGATTCTCCAGCCTCATCCTGGCTAGGAATCAGCCATACTTTCTAGACATCAGTCCCTGGGACTTCAGCCTGGTGGGCATCAGAGGGAATGCTGAGAGTGTCAGACAGGCTACCCTGTGTCAGGGGAGGAGGCAGAATGGGCCTGTGCCTTTCTGGGGAGAGAGGAGGACTGGGTAGCCGAGCCCAGCCCTGACTGAGCAGGTGTGTGGCCCCATCCTTGGGGGCTCCCCAGCAAACCCTCTACTGTGCTGATGCCATTGGCTACTGGGCACTTTGACCCTCTCACCTCTTCCAAGTTCTGTTTTCACCAGTCGCTGGTGCCAAAACAGAACCCTGGGATGGCAGGTAGGAGGCCCAGCCTGGACCACAGCTTAGCCACTGACTTAGACCTGTTTCCCCATATGAGCAGTACAAAGCAAGACTTTTTTTTTTTTTTTTTTTTTTTGAGTTGGAGTCTCACTCTGTCACCCAGACTGGATTGCGGTGGCCGCTCCCGGCCACCGCAGCCTCGACCTGCTGGGCTCCGGCAATCCTTCCACCTCAGCCTTCCAAGTAGCTGGAACTACCGGGGCGCGCTACCACACCTGGCTAATTTTTTTTTTTTTTTTATTGTAGAGATGAGGTCTCGCCAAGTTGCCCAGGTGGGTCTCGAACCCGCGGGCTCAGGCAATCTACTCACCTCAGCCCCGCAAAGCGTGGGATTACAGGCTGAGCACAAAGCAAGACTTAAAGAACCCCTAGATCCCCACCAGCTTAACATTCCTTGTGTTGGGAAATCCAGAGTCTTATCCTGCCTGCCTAGTTTGTCCCAGCCAGCAATAAATGGCTCCCACTATCCATTCTCTCCTTTTCCCTATTAATAAAACCTCAGTGCCTAGGTGGGGATGGGGGGCAAATCCCTTAGGTGGGGGTGGCACATCTTTCTCCTTCCCTTCCTCCTTCCTGCTGTCTGAAATGATGACTGGAGCTCAGTAGCCACTTTGCACTGTGAGGCAGCACATTGAGAGTGGCAGGGTAACATGAAGAAAGGAGCCTGGATCACTGATAGGCTGGAAAGCATTATTAGACCAGCCCTGCACTGCCCATCTCAGGATCCCCTTACCTGGGAGGAAGATCAGTTTCTACCATGTTGAAGCTAGTTATCTGAGATTTCTCTGTTCCCTGCGTTTTCACACATGCATAGTCATACATACAGCCCCTACTAGGGCACAGCTCAGGGGTCAGACTGCCTGGGTTCAAATCTTAAGTTGACCCCTCCTCAGTTCCATGACATCTGGGAACCACTGCACCTCCTACCTGGTCTCTTCCTCTGTTAAGTGGGAGACGTAGAAGAGCCCTCCTTGCAGGGTGGCGGTGAAGATTCTCAGAGCTTACAGTCCCATTCCTGGCAGAGAACAGGTGTTCAGTAAACATGAGCTGTTGTTATCAAGACCTGTCTGATGACCCAACTCTTCACTTGCCATCTGTGTGCATGTTATTAGTACATGTCCCACCTGTGCCAGCCTGAGGCCCTCACGATTAAAATAAAACCACACCCAACTTAAAAGTACTGGGTGCAATGAACTGAGTTCACAAAATCCTTCTTTTATACCATTGCCTTAAGGCTCTGCACAGGAGACCCCCTCTCTCTCCCATGCACATCACCTCTGATGCCATGGAGGGAGCTGGGGCTTAGGACTTTGTCTGAAGCCACTGGCTTTGGGGTCTGCCCTGGTCTTGGGCTCCTGTCTCATCTTCCAAGGTCCTGGGACCCTGCCAACAGTCGGTGCAGAAGGCAGGCAGAGCTTTGAGTGAGTGAAACCAGAAAAAAAACTGATACAGGGACAGAGAAGCCCATCTGCCCGGCACTCATCCCAAACATCCCCCCCACCTACCCCAGAGGCCCACACAGCTCTCTGTCCTGGCACCCACTTGGGCTCTAAGCAGGAGGAGGGGACATCATGATGAGCTAAGGAGGGCCCAGTCATAGCCCCCCATCCAAGGAGAGAGTGTAGCTGGGACCTGCAGCCTGAGCTCAAGGTCGCACAGCTGGGTGGTGGCAGACCCAGGATCCAGCCCCAAGGCCTCCTGCGAACCATAGCTGGCTTCCCAGGGGTATCACAAGCCAAGAGAGGCTGTGTCCGGGGCTCCAGAAGGTCTGAGCTTGGAATGAGTTTGGATGATAGCCAAGACCCAACTGGATTCCCAGGCTGAGTCCAGTCTGAGCCAGGTGGGTCAGAGGTACCAGCAGTAGTCACAGCCAACACATCCTAGGCCCTGTCTCAGAGCCCAACACATGATGGCAGTCCCAAGAACAAACAATAGGAAGTGTAGAGAGGTTATGTGGAGGAGTCACCCTTTGTCATTCATCCCAGCCAGCAGGGAGGCTAAGGTGGAGCTGGGCAGGGAAGGGGCAGAATCCCAACCCAAGAATCCTTGTCCATCTGTATCAGTTTCCTAAGCCTGCCATAACAAATTGCCATGAATGCAGTGACTTAAAACAACACAAGTTTATGGAGGTCAGAAGTCTAAAATCAAGGTTCTGGCAGGGCTGTGTTCCTTCTGAAAGAATCCATTCCCTGCCTTTTTCAGTTTCTAGAGGCTGCCCACATTCCTTGGCTCATGGCCCCTTCCTCCATCTTCAAAGCACATATCTCCAACCTCTGTTTCCCTCATCACCGTCTGTAGTCAAATCTCCCTCTGCCTCCCACTTATAAGGACCCAGTGATTACATCTGGGGCCCATGTGGGATAATCCAAAACACTCTCCCCATCTCAGATCTTCAACTTCATCACACCAGCAAAGTTCCTTTTGCCATATAAGGTACATTCACAGGCTCTGAGGATTAGGACCTGGGCGTTCTGAGCACCATTACTGAGGCAATGTCAGACCCTCCCTGGAGACCTGCCCATGTCTGTGCTGGAATCCACAGACTAGGATAAAGCCCAGCTCCAGAGCTCAAGGAGCCCATGGTCCGCAGGAAGGGGGGCTTGCCTGAACACTGGTGGTCACAGTCCTGAAGTCAGTCCAGCAATGGTTTCTTCCTGGCTAGATAGAATACAGACTCTTGCTCTTTGCTCATTACTAGATCCACGGCAAAGTCTTGCTCTCTAACCCTTTGTCTCTTCTGCACCCTCTCATGTCTGCCCATTCCCAGGTCGTCCCTCAACTCCTCGAGACTGGGGTTTTTGAAGTTGAGTATATGATTAGCTAGTGGGGGAAAGAGGAAAGCAAGAACAACTATTTGATAGATGGACAGACTCCTCCATGAGCTCCACCCGCGCAAAGGGCGGAGCCTGGTCTCACACCAGGGCACAGCCCAGCCTGCGTCGAGTTGTCCGGCCACCCTCCACCTGGGCCATGAAGTGTCTCTGAGGGAGGCAGCTCTTCCAGCTCTCTCCTCTTCAGGGCACTCTCCCAGGACCAGGCCTGCCCCACACCATGTGCTGACCACCTGGGTATCTAAGAGCTGGGGTGCCATTCCTGTGACAAACCCTAACCATATCTCCCACCCTCATGAGCTCTGAACACTCACACACAAAGACACATACGAGGAGACAACAGCTTCTGACACCCCCAGGATTTGGTCCTGGTCTGTGATCACCAGTCATTCGGGGACAGGAAGACACAGAGACCTGGGCGAGGGAGACCTGGGTGCAGGCTGGCCCCAGGGAGTGCAAGAGAGACAGGGCATGAGAGAGCAAGACTCTGCCTAGCGTCCCTGAGAGAATCTACCAGACTTGTCCTTTCTCCCCTCAGGGACTGGGACCTGCAAATGTTGCTCCAACACCCACTCTCTGAGAGGTGGAACCAAAGTTGCCTTGGAAACAGGCATCTGGGAATAGTGCTCATCTTCAACACTCTTGACTTTTTGACACTTAATTCATTGGACTTAATAGTGATGTCTGTGCACAAGCCTGGAGGAACTAGCAGCCGATTGGTGAAGCTCACCTTCCTGAGGCCACCCCTCCCCCAGTCCTGCCTCTGCTCCTGGTGATCCTCCTGAGCCCAGATCCAGTGGCTCAGCTGCATCCCCAGAAGGCTCTGAAATGCGCTGCAAGTCATGCAGCAGCCTGGGCAAAAGCTAGTTCCCCCTCCTCCTTCTCATCCCCCTCAGAAGGCCAGAGGTCGATTGTGCGATTGATTGTGCAGCCACACACTGCCCTGACCTTGCAGTACCTTGGGTTTCTACCCCCTGCATCAAGCTAGGGAACTCATGAAGCTAGGGAAACAGAGCCCCATTATGCTCCTCCTTCAAACCTTGCTCCTCCACAGCTTCTAGCCTCCAGGGCTTTGGCTCTGATCACTCCTCCAGGGAAGCACAAACTCCACCTCTATGTAAAAGGGCCTGACATCACTGATATCCAGCTCCCAACACCATCTGAGAAACAAGATGAAATGGAACGAAGCAAGACTTCTGTTGGATGTCATCTACCAATACCCTGCACCCCAAGAGTCCCAGCACACCCTTCCTTGAGATCCTGGCAGCACCCTTCCTGGTTCTCACACCCTTCCTGGAGATCCTGAATCCAGTAAGAGCCACAAACACTCTGTAGAGGAAAGAAAGCTCTGTCTGCACCTGAGCTGAGGTCTGGGCTTACTCAGCCTGAGATCTGGACCAGTTAGGAATGCTTTCAAACTGCAAGGACAGAAAATCCCTCTAGTTACAACTTCGAAAATGGAGGCTTTGTTTTGCTCCTTTAACAAGAATTATGGAAGTGGGTGACTGCTCTCACGACTCAGTGGCTTAACCATGCCAGGAATGAGTGAGCAGAGGTCTGGTTGTGCCTGTTCAGGGTCTGCTTAACCTGCTTGCTGCCCAGAGGAGTAAGGAAGCACCCACCCTTTCTGCCCACCCATGGGACAAAAAAGGCCAGCAGAGCATGAGAAAGTGATCCTATAATTGCCTGGACCAACCAGAGACTGCTTCTGGCTAAGGGGCTCAGTGGTCTCCCCAGTCAGATCCCCCGCTGCTGCATCATGGAGGAGCTAGCAAGAGATACAGGGGCACTAGAGGGAGGGATCACAAGGCCTGAGGAGTAGGCCTTGCAGGCTGAGGCCCCAGCTGTCTGACGCTCCTGGGGAGGGCCAGGGAGCCTGCTGGAGAGGCGGAGATGAGGACAGTGATGACAAGGCCTCCAGACATCGAAGGGAGAGGTCCTGCAGAGGGTGCTGCGGAGCAAGGGCAAAGACCCGCCCCTGCCCCTTTCTAGACCTCCTTTTCCTCTTCTGTAAATACTAAGTTGACTCAGATGCTCCTGAAAGCTTCAGAGGCCAGCCAAGGGAAGGGTGGGGGAACACGGGGAATGCAAAGATGAGGCTAGACCGAGGCTTCGAGCCCGGTCACCGCGCCGGTCTGCGGGCCGCAGCCTCTTCCTACGGGCCGCAGCAGAGGGACGCGGTCAGACCAGGTGCCCAGAGTCCAGACATGCACCTGGGCGAGGGGGCGGGACCTAGCGCGAGCGCCCCACCTCCTATCGACCCCGCCCCCTCCTCCGGCCCCGCCCCGGCCGCGAGCCACCAAGAGCCAGTCCTGCCGGGTGCCTAGAGCGTCTCCTGAAGTTGGGGCGGAGAGTGGGAGTGCTCACCAATGCCGCGAGTCACCAAGAGCTGATTCTCCTAGAGCGTCAGTGCTTCCGCGGCGATTCCTGAGCGCTTTGGCAGCTCTGTGCGACCACCAAGGACCCCTCAGTTCCGGTGGGCTAGTCGTCTACCCCTGCTGGCCCTCAGCCTTGCTCTGTGTGCACGCTTATTATTTACTGAGCAAACTTCTGGTTTTCCTGGTGTTTTAAAGGTAACTGACAACTCAGCCTAGAATCTGGGAACGCGGAGAGCTTGTGGCTCATGTTCTCAGGCCCTTTCTATTCCTGGGGCCGGCTTTGAAGCTCTGACGAGCTTACCCGAGGGCTGATGCCTGAACTTGTCCCATATTTCTGGCAGAAACTTGTTTGTGGCCAGAGATCCCCTACCCTGAGCTATATCTGCCCATCAACCAGGCCCTGAACGCTGGACCTTGCAATAACTGAGCAGTCAGCAACTGATGAACCATGACTTGGCCCTTCTGCAGCTGGTGGTGATACAGACCACCCCTCGCCCCAGCATGTGGCCCATGGTGCCGCTGTGTGCTGGGCACGGGATCACATGCATTGGCTGAGAATTCTGCCCTTGCCAGAGACCCAAAGATGGGAATACAAGCCTTGAGGAGCTGGGATAGGCAGGGCTCCACGGGGACACAGGGTGGAAGTCAGCAAAGAGTTAATCCCTGAACTGAGTTTACCAAGAAGGTGTTTGCCATTGGGACCTGCAAGCAGATGGGGCTCAAAAAGCTGAGACTTGTGGCACACAAACACCAGGCCAGTACTTTTGGCTCTCACGAGTACTTTGGTGGCCCGGACAGAGTTGGTTCCTCTGTACTTTGTCCATCAGGATTGACAACCATCATGATGGATGGTGATGTCTGTGTCCCCACAAGATGCCATACTCAGAGCCCCACAACCAGCAAGAGGACCTATGTCAGTGGAGACAGTCCTCTCCCTTCCATCCCCACCATGCCCACTCCCCTACCTACTCTGCTGTGGATCCTGGCCAGGCCTCTGCTCACCTCCAAACCCTGAGCAAACCCTGCTCCCAATTCCCCAGCTGTCTCCTCTCTGAGGTGGTGGTTTCCATGGTGATTCAGCTTAGATCAGCCTCCCAAGGTCATGCTGTTGCTTTCATGCACTTACACCCACGACATGGAGGTTCTGGGGGCCGTGCTGGAGTCACGTTCACCTCAGCCCATGCCAGCTTCCCTCTGTGTGGGGTCAGGAATGTGGTACTCACCCACACCTCCTCCCTATCACCACCCCTCATGCCGCCTGAATGAAGTTGAGGCATCTGTGGATGACAGAGCTTTGTGTGTGTTTTTTCTACCATAAAGCAGCAAAGATGCTCAGCCTCCGTAGGAACCCAGACGTGGACAGACGAACTGGTACAGCATTGTGAAGGGTGATGGACAGTCTTTGTTGGGGGCTCAGAGTGCACACCCTTTGACTGGAAGTTCCCTAGAAGAACCAGAGGCCCTGATCTGGACAGACCTCACGGGCAAAATATGTTAATGCTGCTGGCACCCCCAGCAGTAAAGGTAGGAGCCTCTGACTGCGCTGAGGGCAGAGAGGGTGAGGAGCCCCACTCTCAGGACCTGGCCCACCCATGAGGGGAGAAGCCACAGTTGTTCCCCATTGCCCCCCAACACTCACGTAGGAGAATGGCTGCTGCAATATCATGGGCTGGCCAGGACAGGACTCAGTCCAGGTACCCACTAGCCATGATGAGAGTCTGGGATGGCCAAGCTGTGACTTCCAGAGGAGTGGGTCTTGAGGAGTTGGTATGTTGCAGAAAAAGCACATGTAGCGTGTGTGTGCATGTGTGTGTGTATGTTTTGTGGATATGTGTGCTTGGGAAAGTTTGGGACGATCATATCCTAGCTATCAGGGCAGGGGCCCAAACACACATTCCCTTTTATTCTATATATCTAGGTTTGACTGTTTTGATGATGAGTATGTATTACTTTTGCAATGTAAAACAAAGACATTCTTGTGGAAATCTAGGAAAATAATGACAGTGGGAAGTTAAGCAAAAGAGTGACCCACACACCATCAACCAAAGATAGTCACATTGAACATTTAATTTCCTGCCAGGTTTTTTTCCTTGTCCATATTTTAGAGTCTTTTATCTAATTTGTCAAATTATTATTTCATTCTGGACAACTCTACGTACAGCTTAGCCTGCATTTTTAATGGATCATGTCACAGCACTTCACCCAGCAATTCAAAACGGTCAACTTCAGCAACTTAGATGGTCTGTGACTCTGAAGGGAAACTGAAATGAAGCCAGCACTGCCTCTGGAAAGGCCCCGGACCGGGCTCGGTGGCTCAGCCTGTAATCCCGTGCCTTGGGAGGCTGAGGTGAGTGGATTGCCTGAGCCCACGGGTTCGAGACCCACCTGGGCAACTTGGTGAGACCTCATCTCTACAACAATCAAAAATTAGCCAGGCGTGGTAGCACGCGCCTGTAGTTCCAGCTACTTGGAAGGCTGAGGCGGAAGGATCTTCGGAGCCTAGCAAGTCGAGGCTGCGGTGGCCGAGAGCGGCCACTGCACTCCAGTCTGGGTGACAGAGTGAGACTCCAACTCAAAAAAAAGAAAAGGAAAGGCCCCGGGAAGGGAGGAGGGGAGAGTGTTGTAGTCCCAGGGCCTTAGCCTCCTGACTGTAAAGGCAACAGTGATGTCCCACAGAGCTTTTGGCTAATCCTAAAGACCTCCCCACCCCAGTGCTTTTTCCTGCCACAATCTCCAAAATCTCTGAGCCCAGATAAGAGCATTTTGTATATTACTTCTTGTCACCATCCTGGCCACACTGGCCCTCTTACACCCAAGAACAACCTCACAGAGGCAAGCAGCTCACACAGCAACCCTGTAGGGGTTAGAAGTTGATTTTGATGCTTGCTTTTGTATAAACACAGAGAAAAATCTGAAAGAAGGGGTAGCAAACTCCTAACAAGGTGGCTTTCAGAGAGAGCAGTAGGGGAGGGGCCTTTAGTTTTATACTTGACACACTTCTCTTTCATTTGGATTTTCTCAGTAGGCATGCTAATTTTGTAATGAAAAGTCAATGTCACTAAAAGACAAACCATATGCGGTCTGGCAAATGCACACTGGAATACCCACAGCAGCCAACCCTCCATGTTCCCATCTGGGGTTTTGTGGGAGGCCTCTGGAGAGGTGACACTGCAGCTGAGTACTAAAGTCAGGGGAAAGAAGGGCAGAAAGACAACTCAGAAGCAAAGGGGCAGAGATTCTTTGAAAAAGAGAGATCTGGGAGCCCCCAGTAGGGGGGTGGGACCCCAGCTGGAGACCTGGAATGTTAGCCACAGGCAACAAGAAGGCCCAGAACACTGGCAGGGGGAGAGAATGGCCCTCATGAAACACCCCCTCTTCTCCAGCCAGCTTCCCCTCCCTGTGAGCTCCGGTGATTCATTCCTTGGTTCATTTCACAAACCTCCACTGAACTCTGAGCCAGGTGCTACATGCTGGGTCTGGAGCTGGGGGAGACACACATCTGAATAAGAGCATTCCAGACCCCACGGAGCCGGGTTGGTAACCGGAGCAGGGCTGGTAACCGCAGTTAGGCACAGGGGGAAGTGGTCCTGTGGTCCTATAGAGATGCATATGGGGAGTCAGAGGTAGACTGAGGTATAACCTGAATGAGGAGTGCAGGGAGACCTGCTTGGAGGAGCACCCAGCTGCCTGGCCCTCACATATGGTCAGTCCCAATGAAGTCCCTCCTAGTACTTTGGAAATATATATGAAGTACCCTGAAAGCCTTTCCGTTCTGCCACAATCTCCTGCCCAATGGGAGGGTCAAATCCAGGCTCTGAGGCCCTGGGGTCCCACTCTCCAGCCCCAACTCTGCATTGGACTTCTCTCCCCAGCCCAAGCCAAGTGCCTTAGACCTTCCTGGTCCCAAAGCCCCTCTTGTTTTGAATGGGGAAACTGAGGCCTGGGCAGAGAAAGGCACCTGACTTCTTGTTCTGACGAGGGTTGTACAAGTGAGTGCAGAGGGGCACCTGGCTTGCAAGCCAGTCCCTCCCCACCACACCACAGCTCATGCCTGCCTCCAGTCATTGTGTGATCTTAGCATCCTCTACCTCAGCTCCCTGTGTCCCAGAGCCCAGGCTGGGTGCTTTGTGAATGTCTCATGCAATCTCACACAACTAATGAGGCCACTCTTGAGCCCCATTTGCAAAACATTGAGGTTATAAAGGAGGCCTGATAAAGCCAATGGTTCAACTCAGTTGTTTTGGACTCTAGAGCTCAGGGCTACCACTTCTCAGGGTTTTCCAAATTTGGGTTTCTGCCTGCTTCCTGTTAGGGCACAGATAGGGTGAGGGTGGATGGATAGAGAGGGCACAGCAAGCCGGAGGTGCGTGCTGGCAACCCAGAGATCTGAATAATGCAAAGGATTTCAACACACAAAAGGGTGAAAGAAGATAAGAATTATTTAAGAAAAGTTCACTCCCCTACACTCTAGGTGAGTGTGGCACTGTAGCCCCCTCGTGCCCCAGCTTAAATCCTTTCACTTGAAGATGTTGCAATTAGGTAGATGTGACTGCCATGACTTCCTTATCAACCACCTGTGAATGTCTTGGAGACCCTGTAACACAGAGACCCATTAATGTTTGTCCATATTATCATAGTCCCTAGAGAAGGGCGTGACAAGGATTCCAGTGCTCCTGCACCTTCCTGAACGACATTCCTTAGAGCTAGGGAGGGTGCACTTCCCCCTATCTCCCATGCATTCCCAGAGGGTAGCTTCGGGGGATCCTTGACTTCCCTGTAGATAGTGCCCAATTTAATGGAAGATTGAATCCCCACCTGCTCCCCCTCTGAGCAGTCATATCTTTTAGCAGTCAAGTTTCGTGATTTCTGCAATCCTTGTCCGATGCATGATGTCTTAGGCCTTGTAAATTCCCTTTACTCCAGGCAAGCTTGATTGCCACTATGAGATACCTCTGGCACCAGGAAATCTGTGTTTTTGAAAGGACAGAGTTGGCAAAGCTAATCTTTATCTAAAGGATGCATTTCTCCAAAACATAGCTTCTACTTTCTCATCATTGTGTCAGGGTTTAAGAACAAGATGGATTTAGTCCGAGCGGAGCGAGCGAGCCGAGCGGTTGTGTGGTCGCGTCTCGGAAACCGGTAGCGCTTGCAGCATGGCTGACCAACTGACTGAAGAGCAGATTGCAGAATTCAAAGAAGCTTTTTCACTATTTGACAAGGATGGTGATGAAACTATAACAACAAAGGAATTGGGAACTGTAATGAGGTCTCTTGGGCAGAATCCCACAGAAGCAGAGTTACAGGACATGATTAATGAAGTAGATGCTGATGGTAATGGCACAACTGACTTCCCTGAATTTCTGACAGTGATGGCAAGAAAAATGAAAGATACAGACAGTGAAGAAGAAATTAGAGAAGCATTCCGTGTGTTTGATAAGGATGGCAATGGCTATATTAGTGCAGCAGAGCTTCGCCATGTGATGACAAACCTTGGAGAGAAGTTAACAGATGAAGAGGTTGATGAAATGATCAGGGAAGCAGATATCGATGGTGATGGTCAGGTAAACTATGAAGAGTTTGTACAAATGATGACAGCAAAATGAAGACATTGTACAGAATGTGTTAAATTTCTTGTACAAAATTGTTTATTTGCCTTTTCTTTGCAACTTATCTGTAAAAGTTTCCTCCCTACGGTCAAAAAAAATGCACGTATAGTAATTAGGACTTCATTCCTCCATGTTTTCTTCCTGATCTTACTGTCATTGTCCTGAAACCTTATTTTAGAAAATTGATCAAGTAACATGTTGCATGTGGCTTACTCTGGATAGATCTAAGCCCTTCTGCACATCTAAACTTAGATGGAGTTGGTCAAATGAGGGAGCATCTGGGTTATGCCTTTTTTTAAAGTAGTTTTCTTTAGAAACTGTCGGCATGTTGTTGTTGAAGTGTGGAGTTGTAACTCTGCGTGGACCATGGAAAGTCAACAATATGTACTTAAAAGTTGCACCATTGCAAAACGGGTGTATCATCCAGGTACTCGTACACTATTTTTTTGCACTGCTGGTCCTGTACCAGAAACATTTTCTTTTTTTATTACGTGCTTTTTAAACTTTGTTTAGCCACTTAAAGAAAATCTGCTTATGGCACAATTTGCCTCAAATCCATTCCAAGTTGTATATTTGTTTTCCAATTTTAAAAATGACAATTTACACCCCCCCCCGCCCCCGCCCAAAAAAAGAACAAGAAAAATGGCTTCCCACTTTCGGTCTGTCCTTTCACTTCCTGTGTCTTTCAGCAAGCATCCCTGACTGCCCTGTCCTCTTGATTTTCCTCTGAACCCCCAGGCTTTATCTGTCTTGCACCCCTTAGCTTGCAGTTTTATGTTGCTGCCTCCTGGAGTCCTGCCCAGTGTCCTGACTTGGTGGGAAACTTCTGAGATGCAGGCCCATGCAAGAATCACTCTTGGAGGCATGGTCTGCAGCAGTTCTTAATGCTTCCGTGAACAGGAATCTGAGGAGAGGAAGAGGTTGCACGTGATTTTAATTTATGAGAGTGACAGTGTTGGCATAGAGACGTTTACGGCATTGAGACAAGATTTTTATTACGTTTCCCAAGCGGAGGGGTTGCCATGCTGCACCACACAGGGCCACATGAGGAACACCAGGTTAAGTCAGGAGGTAGAGGCAGGAATGAGTGTAAAGTCTAGCCTTTTGTTGGGATTTTTCAAGAAAGGCCAATCAGGGCAAAGTGCACAGTTTAGGACTGGCCAGTTTTAATAATTCCTATGGGCTATGTGCTATAGAGCTAATTCTTAGTTGCCCAGTGCCAGACCCTCAGTTGGTTTAGGGAAGGAAAGACATTGGTTGGTTGGGGAGAGCTTGATAAGGAGGTGGCTGGGTGTGGGCTCTGGGCTGGTTAGTCTGCATAGGAGACCAATCCTTAGCCAGCTCTAAGAATGGGCTTACCTTGGGAGGGGCAGTTTCTCCCCAGGCAGTGAGGCCACAAGTGCCAGAATATCAAGAACATCAAAAATAAGAACATACAATGAACAGACTTGGCCTTGTGATGAACAGATGCCAAATAGACAAACACTAAGTCTGAGAAATCACAGAACCCCTGTAGCGTCCCCCACCACCACCACCACAACACACACTCTCTAGAAACCCTTTCTGCCCATGAGGTCTCATTTCATGACCTCTCCTCCTTTCTTCTTCTCCAGGCCCCTTCATTTTAGCAACTTTTAAAGCCGTCATCTGTACAGAGCTTGTTCTGTGCCCTGGATGGATGGGATCTGTGCATTCTCAGATTGTGACCCAGTCATCCCCTGGCAAGCAGGGGGCCTTGGCCAGCTATACAGAGGGGAGACCCAAGCTTCAGGCATAGTGGCTTTCCCATGGTGCAGCCAAGAGGAAGGAGAGCCAAGGGTTGAATCTCCACCAAGTGACTCTGCTGTCCCACCCCCAGTCGGGTTCTCTGGGCTTACCTGGAGACCTGCCTACCCTGCCTCATCCCAAGGAGGCACCTCCTCCCTTCGTTCTCTTTTATATTTTCTTTATCTTTCTTCCTCCCTCCCTTCCTTCTTCCCTCTCTCCCTCCCTCCCTCCCTCTCTTCTTTCTTTCTTTATCTCTTTATTTTGTGTTGGAGTCTCACTCTGCTGCCCAGGACAGAGTACAGTGGCACAGTCATGGCTCACTGCAACCTCAACCTCCTGGGCTCAGGCAATCCTTCTGCCTCAGTCTCCTGAGTAGCTGAGACTACAGGTATATATCAAAAAATTGAAAAACTATTTTTCATGGAGGTGAGATCCCACTATGTTAGCCAGGCTTGCCCTTCTTTATCTTACTTGAACTTAAAGCAGGTTTATTTGTGGCTGTTTTTGCCCTGCCACGTGCACTACTTTAGTGTGGGTTTCCTTCCAGAGTCCCTAAATACATAACTCTTATTAAAAACTGCCAGGCACGATGGCTCATGCCTGTAATCCCAGTACTTTGGGAGGCTGAACTCAGCAAGAGGATTGTTTGAGCCCAGGAGTTTGAGATCACCAACCTGGGCAACATTAGTGAGACCTCATCTCTACAAAAAAATAAAATAAAATAGCCAGGTGTGGTACACGCACCTGTAGTCCCAGCTACTTGGGAGGCTGAGGTGAAAGAATCATCTGAGCCCAGGTAGTCAAAGCTGCAGTAGCTGTGATCATGCCACAGCACTCTAGCAGCCTGGATGACAGAGTAAGACCCTGACTTAAAAAAAAAAAAAAAAAAGCCGGGCTCGGTGGCTCAGCCTGTAATCCTGCGCCTTGGGAGGCTGAGGTGAGTGGATTGCCTGAGCCGCCGGGTTCGAGACCCGCCTGGGCAAGCGAGACCTCATCTCTACAATAAATAAAAAAATTAGCCGGGCGTGGTAGCGCGCACCTGTAGTTCCAGCTACTCGGAAGGCTGAGGCGGAAGGATCGCCGGAGCCCAGCAGGTCAAGGCTGTGGTGGCCGGGAGCGGTGGCCACTGCACTCCAGTCTGGGTGATGGAGTGAGACTCCAACTCAAAAAAAAAAAACAAAAACTCTGGATTTTGGATAATTTAGTAGTCTTCAGCTGTTCATTTGTTGTGTGAAGCAGATCCCCTCTCTGAATCTTTCTTGGTGACTTTAGGTCCCATGTGCAGGAGGGCTCTGGCAGAATCGTAGTTACCCACTTCTATGAACATTGGCCAAGCACCACCTCTATCACCTGCCTAGACCTTTCCCTCTGCTCTTCCTCTGCTGTATTCCTGCAGGGTCTCCAACATCGGGGACCAGACCCCCTGCCCCAGGAAAACCAGGTAGACCCCTCCCGTGTGACATGTTCAGGCCTGAACTGTGGGGGGCCAGCCCCCACGTGGAGATTTAGGGTGTCCCTGGAAAGGTGTGGTGGCGTCGGCAATTATTCCTGGGGAACAAAGAGATTAGACTCCTGTCTAGTGCAGGAGCCGATTCTGCAGGAGAGATAGACATAGAGAGAGAGAGAGAAAGAGAGAGAGAGAGAAAGAAAGAGAAAGAAAAAGAATGGACCACTGTTCAAACGGATTTGAGCAGAAGCTGTTTAATGGAGGTTTTCATGTTCCTTTTATCCCAAATTTTCGCAGGCAAAATCACGACACTTTCACGTGAGCACAAAGCCGGGTAGATGAGGGGCGCCCCCCCCACCCACCAGGTGTTTGCTCAGGTATGAGGAAGGACAATCCCACTAAAATCACAAGATGTTTACATGAACACAAGGTGAGGTGGGTGAGGGGCATCCTTCACCCACCAGGCACTCCCTCAAGCATGAGGGAGGGCAATCCCAAAATTATTTTACAGTTCTTCATGCTTGGTTAATATTCCTCAAAAGCAATACAACATTTCTAATATCATAACATTCTAATGATCCATAACTTCTAAGGCCTATGCATACATAACATCTAATGACTAACTTAAATTCTAATAGCTTTCTTAGTCTAAGCTAATTAGCACAAATCCTAGCTACTATGCTAATGTTTTCACTGCATGATTACTATGGCAACACTTAACAGATACAACTCAAACCGGTTCTAAAGAAGGTGGTTCAGCCCAGAAATCACACTGGGTTTTC
>CAUYQG010019451.1:0-36474 GCA_963574415.1 Tarsius wallacei | reverse complement strand
CCTGTAATCCCGCGCTTTGGGAGGCTGAGGTGAGTGGATTGCCTGAGCCCGCGGGTTCGAGACCCACCTGGGCAACTTGGCGAGACCTCATCTCTACAATAAATCAAAAAATCAGCCAGGCATGTAGTGCATGCCTGTAATTCTGGCTACTCGGAAGGCTGAGGTGGAAGGATCGCGGAGCCCAGCAGGTCGAGGCTGCGGTGGCCGGGAGCGGCCACTGCACTCCAGTCTGGGAGACAGAGTGAGACTCCAACTCAAAAAAAAAGAAATAGTTCTAGGAATTTGTTTATTTTCAAATATATTAATATAATTTTTTTGGTAAATAGTTGTTTATAGTATCCCCTGATCATCCTTTTTCTTTAGGCATGTTGGTGGTAATGTCTGTTTCTTAATTTCTTATTCTAGTAATATGAGTCTTTACTCTTTAAAAAAAATTTCAATCTAACTAAAGATTTGTCAGTTCTGTTGATCTTTTCCACCAACTACCTTTTGGTTTTATTAATTTTTTCCTACTGTTTGTCTATTCTCTATTTCATTTATTGCTACTACTATTTCTATTATTTCCTTCCTTCACCTTGTTTTGAGTTTAGTGGGGTTTTTTTGCTTTCTAGTTTTTTAAGTTAGAAGATTGGGGTTTTTTTTGTTGTTGAGATTTTTCTTCTTTTAAATGTAGGTATTTTCAGCTATACATTTCCTTCAAAGCAGTTCTTTTGCTGCATTTTATATGTTTGATATGCTGTGTTTTTACTTTTGTTCATCTCAAAATATGTTTGAATCTCCTTTGTAACATCTTCTTTGACTCATTTGTATTGAAGAGCAAGTTGTTTCAAATTCTACATATTTGTGATCTTTTAAAAATCTATTTTTGTTAATGATTTCTAATTTTACTATATTGTAGTTATAAAACATACCTTGTATAATGTAAATCATTTTTATTTTATTGAGATTTAATTTGTGTCCTAAAATATGGCCTATCCTAGAAATGTTGCATGTGCAATAGAAATGAATATGTATTTTGATTGTTGTTGGGTGGAGTGTTCTGTAGATATTCAGACTGGTTTATAACATTGTTCAAGTTCTCTATTTCATCCATGGTCCTCTGTCTAGTAATTCTATCCATTTTTGAAATTAGGTTATTGAAGTCTCCACCTGTTATTTTTAAAAGTGTTAGTTCACCCTTCAATTCTATCTTCTTATATTTGATGTCTCTTGTTAGGTACACATGTGTTAATAATTGTTATATATTATACTTTCATTATTTAAAAAAGTCTGTCTTTGTAGCACAACTTTTGTCTTAAAGTCTAATTGGTCTGGTATTGTTATGGCTTCTCCCCCAACCTTTGGTTTTCATTTGCATAGTATATAATTTTTCTTCCTTTACTTATATTTTTGTGTCTAAATATAGAGTGTGTCACTTGTAGACATATTTTTGGATGATTTTGTTTATTCATTCTGGTAGTATCTGCATGTTAATGGTCATGTTTAGAGCCTTTAAAATGAATGACATTACTGATACAAATAACTTTTATTTTGCTACTGATATAAAATAACTCATATTTTTCTATCGTGTTCTATATGGCTATATCTGTTTGTTCTACAATTCCTTCCTTCTTTATGGTCTTCCTTTATATTAAATAGTTATTTTCATGTTTATCATTTTAATTCCCTTCATTTTATCATATATTTTAAAGTTATTTTCTTAGTTGTTATGATTACCATTAATATTTTAATACATAGCAATCTAGTTAAAATGTATACCAACACAATTCTAATAGTATGCAAACCCCTTGGGTCCTAAATTGTCTGACCCCTTCATGTATGCTAATATTGTCACAAATTACATCTTTATACACTGTATGTCCATCAGTACAGCATTATGATTGCATTATGCAATTGTCTTTTAAATTAGGGGAGAAAAAAAGAAGTACAAATAAAACATACTTTTAAATATTTTTCTATGTAGTTTTTTTATGAGTGGTCTTTATTTCTTCATGTGGATTCAAGTTACTATCTAGTTTTCTTTCATTTCTGTCTGAAGAGTTCACTTCAGTATTTCCTTTTAGCTAAGAAATGTGACAAATGTTTTGAATTTCGGCTTATTTGGAATTTTTTTTTTTTTAAGAATAATTTTTCTGGGCATAGAAATCTGATTGACAGGGTTTTGTTGTTGTTGTTGTTGTTTTGTTTCATTTTGTTTTCCTTTAGCACTTTGAATGTGTACAATCTAGCCTTCCTGCATTCTGGCCATTGTTTTGACCTCCCTAATTTCTGATTAGAAATCAACTCTCTCAGAAATCAACAGAAGGATCCCTTTTATGTGATGAGTTGCTTCTCTTGTGTTGCCTTCAAAAATGTTGATTGTCTTTGGCTACGGCCAGTTTGATGGTATATAATTTTGGGGCTGCCATAACAAAATACCATAGACTCGGTAGCTTAACAACAGAAATTAATTTTCTCACAGTTCTGGAACCCGGAAGTCCAAGATCAAGGTGCCAGCAGGCTCAGTTTTTGAAGAGAGCTCTCTTTCTGGCTTGCAGATAGTCACCTTCTTGCTGTTCCTTTTCATGGTAGAGAGAAAGGGCACAAATCTCTGGTGTTTTTTCTTATAAATATACAAATTTTATTATGCGGGCCCTACCCTTGTGACCTCATCTAATTTTAATTGCCTCCCAAAGCCCCATCTCCAAATACCATCACATTGTGGGCTAAAGGTTTCAACATATTAACTTTAGGAGGACACAATTCAAACCATAGTACTAGGTGTGAAACTCTTGAGGTTAAACCTGTGGGGAGTTGAATGAGTTTTCTGGAGGTGTAGATTCATATTTTCAATTAAATTTGGGTGTTTTTCTTCTATTATTACTTCATATATTCCTTCTGCCTCTTTCTCTCTTCTCTCCTTGGACTTCCTGATGGTATCTTGTAGGTCTCTAGGGCTTGGTTCACTTTTCTTCATTGTTTTATTTTGTTCCTCAGACTAAATAATATCACTTGACTTCATGTTTGTTTATTTTTTCTTCTTCCTGTTCAAATGTGCTGCTGAGCTCCTCTAGCGAATTGTTCATTTCAGTGATTCTACTTTTTAAGTCCAGAATTTGTTACTTGGTCCTTTCTCCTTAAAAAATAATTTGTGTCTCTTTATTGATATTCTACAGCTGGGCTGACACTGTATTTATAATGTTCTTTACCTCTTTGAACGTATTTAAATTGGCTGATTTAAATTCTTCGTATAGTAAATCTGGCATCTTAGTTTCCTACAAGGCATTTCCTACAGATTGCTTTTATTCCAGTGTATGAGCCATACTTTGTTGACTTTTTTTTTTTTTTTTGGTACCAATCAATATTCTACTGAAAAAGTGACATTTTAAATAATATGATATAGGACATCAGGAATAGAGATTTTCTTGTGCCATCAGGGTTTGTCGTAGCTGTTTATAGTGGTTATAGTTGCTTAGTAACTTTTCTAAATTCTCATTTTAAAGTCTATATTGCTTGTCATGTTTAGCAACTGAAGTAATTTCTCAGCATAGTGGTCTAAAAAAAGAACAGTGATTTTCATAATGCTTGGAACCAATAAACTTCCCAGTTTTTACCAATGGGCTTTGTAGTATATATGAGTAAAAACATTTGACATTCAGCCAGTTAAAGCTGACAATTCTTTTCTAACCTTTACTACAGATCCTAGAATTTGGTCCAAGGTGAAACCTTAGGCTATTCTTAGGTCTTTTTCTGAGCATGTATACATCTCTATATACGTGTAGTCATCTGAATTCCTAGAGAATATATTGGAGACTTTCAAAATTCAATAGATTTTTTATTTTTTGGTTTTTCCTTTAAGCTTTTTGTTGAGTTTACTATCTAACTCAACTGCTATCCAAAGCCTTAGACAGTGACAAAGATAAAATAATTTCCTGTAATTGTTTTTACAATGGGTCTTAAGGAGGTTTTTCATGATTGCATTATGAATACATTATGGGTATATTATGTATGACTTCCAAGTCAGGTTAACAAATGACAGCCTGTTAAGTGAGGTATTTCAGGAAAACATCAGTCAGGTAAAATAATGTGGCAGTTCTTTGGAACTGGGGCATTGAGA
This sequence comes from Tarsius wallacei, assembly GCA_963574415.1. Classification (NCBI taxonomy): domain Eukaryota; kingdom Metazoa; phylum Chordata; class Mammalia; order Primates; family Tarsiidae; genus Tarsius; species Tarsius wallacei. The sequence continues at coordinate 32,378 of CAUYQG010019451.1, read as the reverse complement.
AAGCTCCAACTCCATTCTTCTCCCTCTGGTGGCTACTAGACTGCACAAGAATGTGGATTATTATTTTTCAAGGCTACTACAGAGCTACAAGCAGGAGACGAAACTGGAACAAATTAAAACACCACAAATTTTCCTGTTCTAATTTTATTAAACAAATGCTTGCTAGATTGTTGTTAACCTTTGAAGAATCTCCAGTTTTGGAAACATTGATTTTGACAATTTTTACCATTTTTTTTTCATTCCTTTTAGGAATAGTGAATTTCCACAAGTCTTTCCTCTGCCATTTTCACTGATATCACTTCTATTTTAGCTTCCTGCTAAATTTTTTGAGCTTTAGTCTGATACTTTTTTTTTTTTTTTAAGTTGGAGCCTCACTCTGTCACCCAGACTGGAGTGCAGTGGCCGCTCCCGGCCACCGCAGCCTCGACCTGCTGGGCTCCGGCGATCCTTCTGCCTCAGCCTTCCGACTAGCCAGAATTACAGGCACACTCTACCACGCCCGGCTGATTTTTTTATTTATTGTAGAGATGAGGTCTCGCCAAATTGCCCAGGCGGGTCTCGAACCCGCGGGCTCAAGCGATCCACTCACCTCAGGCTCCCAAAGCGCGGGATTACAGGCTGAGCCACCGAGCTCGGCTGTAGTCTGATACTTTAGTTCAGAACTCTCTAAAGTGCAAGAAAACTGGTAGAACACTACTTACTGAATGATGCAAGACAATTTGCCAATCATCATCCACTTTCCTTATTGTTATATGGTATTGTTCTGTTCAGCTGCTCTGGCTCTGATTTATTCCATTAGGCCATTAATTTTTTTAATTGAAGTAATTTTTAAACTTTAATTGAAGTAATTAATAAAAATGGTCAATTGACATCAACTGGAGGTTCCCAAATGAGGTAGTGGTGAACAATTATTATGACTGAAGTAAAAAGAGATATTTTAAATTTACACTAAAAAAGATGAACATATAACTCATATTGAGAGGATGGTTTTCCTTGGTAAAAACACATGTCTACAATGCATGGCACTGCCAAGATTTGAAGTTCATACATCAGTAATATCTGTGAGCATGGCAAAGTTTTACCTTTCAATAATCTATATGCACTCTGTCATAGGCTGAGGCACATCAAGATATGTAGACCCCCACAGCAGGTTAATAATTTGGCACTCCTTAAACAGATATTTTTAAATGTTCTTTCAGCAATTATTTGGTGGATATAGGGAGAAACTGATTTTCTCTTTTCAATATGTTTACTTCTTTATTTTCATATCAAGTTTTAAAGTATCACTTTATGTTATTCTAATTAAAAATTAACAAATAAAAAGTGTATATATCCAAGGAATACAGTGCAATAATCTGATATAACTACATACTGTGTAATAATATATATGTATACAATCAAATTAATTAATATATCTATTACATACATCAGTACCATTTTTATGTGTAAGGCTACTTAAAATCTACTCTTTTATCAAATTTCAAACAAACAATACAGTATTATTAACTATGATAGTCATGCCGTACATTAGATCTGCAGAATTTATTCATCTTATAACTGAAAGATTATATTTTTTGTCCAACATCTATTTCTCCTGCCCTCTAGCCTCTGGAAATCACTGTTTTACTCTGTTTCTATGAGTTTGTTTTTTTAAATATTCCATATATTGATGAAATCATTCAGTAATTGTCTTTCTGTTTGTGGCATATTTCACTTAGCATAATGTCCTCCAGGTTCACCCAAGTTGTTGCAAATGGAGCGATTTCCTCCTTCTTAGGGCTGAATAATAAAATCCTAGGCGGGGAAAGCAAACATAAACAAGTGAGGCTACATCAAACTAAAAACTTTTGCACAGCAAAGGGAAAAAAAAAATCAGCAAAGTCAAGATAACCTACAGAATGAGAGAAAATGTTTGCAAACCATATATCTGATGAGGTTAATATCAAAAAATATACAAGAAATTCAAACACCTCAACAATTAAAAAATCAATTAGCCCTATTAAAATGGGGAAAGAGACTGAATAGACATTTTCCAAAGAAGCCATAATTATGGCCAATAAGTATATATCACTAAACATCACTAAACATTGGGGAAATGCAAATTAAGACCACAATGATATATCAGCTTATACCTATTAGGATGGTTATCCAAAAGGCAAAAAAAAAAAAAAAGCAAGTTCTGATTAGTGTGTGAAGGGAAACCGGTACACTTTTGGTGGGAATGTGAATTATACAGCCATTATGGGAAGCAGTATGAAATTTCCTCAAAAAGTTAAAAAGAGAACTATACAATTGAGTGATCCCACTTCTAGTATATATACAAGGGAAATTAAGTCAGTATCTTTAAGAGATATCAGCACTCCCATGTTCATTGTAGCACTATTCACAATAGCCAGAATATGAAAACTACTTAAGTTGTTATATGTAATATAATATATATAATATAACACACATACATGTGCATAGAGTGGAATAAAAATAACACAATTGTAATTGACTTGAAAGTATGTTGATTTTTTATTTTAGTTGGCATTTAAAATGGAATGATTAAAAATTATATGTCAATAGTTTAATATTAATAAATATATTGATGCAAGTTATTACCATTATACTATTACTATTGTAATTATGGCTGGTGACATAAAAGAGATAATTATGAAGAAAGCGCAGTCCCTGCTTTCAAAGTTCTTATGCTTATATTGCAATATCTTATCAAAGACCATCCAGGACTTTCCTTCTCCATATACTTCTTCTATTCTATGCCCCCAAAACTACAGGGTGAGTCAGGATCCTCTTCTGAGATTTTTCTATCAGCTCTCATCCTTTTGTGTGGACATGCCTTAATTGCTGAGTATTTAATACTGGGATTTTTGTTCAAATAGTTGGTAATGTTTAAGAACTTGATTATTATTTGGGATAGAGACTATAATTTTGATTAAGCCTACAGTATAGCTCTAAGAGTCTTAGTTCAAGACTGCTTGATAAAAGTAGTGGTCAGATTATGTGACACAGACTCAAAGTTTCTGATTTTTATAATTTATTACATTCAAATACTGTTCAATTAGCAATTCCTTCTTTTGTAGACAAAGAAGAAATGATATAGGTACAGGGATTACTAGAGGAATGTTAACTTTTACTTCACCCCAAGCCCAATTTTTCTGTTTTGTTTTTCTTTGTTAACTCATTTGGATTTAACAGTCAAGACCCTTTTTTGCATAAGGCTACAAAAGGGATATCCGGGAAATTCTATGATTTTTTTTATTGCTACTTTGGTTTTTGGGAGAGTGTCAGATAGGTGGTATAGGTTCATAGCAGCAAAGTAATTATATATTTATTTCCTGTTCTAAAATGAAATTTGACCATTTGTATTATTTTCTGAACCAGCCACGTCAACCTAATGGTTATATAAATAGTATTACTTTTTTTTTTTTCTCGACAATAGCATTGGATGAAAACAACAGCAACAAAAACAACTAAAAGGGGGTTTGGATCTTCAAGTGGTAGGAGAAGGCTGAGAAAACCTACATGTATGTTATATTTCATATAATTAAGATAATTTTTTCCATAATTGTATGAAGAGTCAATATATAAAAATTGAACTAATAACAATAACGTAACATCTGTTACACTGAAGTTATAATGAACTTTCTCTTGATTGGACAAGAAAACAAGAGGCAAACCATTTATTCTATAAAATTAAAATAGACTGAAGTGTTCCTTATCTCAAAGTCATGTACTATTTGCTAAAAGTGCTGAACAATGATAGCTTGATTACAAAAATTATGTTTGATTTATAATGAACTCTGTGTTTACTAGCAGAACTATGCATAAAGATAACACTGATGATGTATTTAGAGTATATTTAGGATGCTCAGCATAGAGTTCATCCTGATTAATTATAGGGGTAGTTGTAATATGCTAGAAGCATAATTCTTAACCCATAGTATGTATATTTCCATCCTCTCTCTAAAGACATTTGCAAGACGTGAGAGCCATTTTTGGGTGTGATTAGAATGTCCTCATGAGAATTTTCAGTCTTTTAAAAATGGTCAGACCAGCACTACGCAATGGAAAGGCAATTTAAGCCACAGATGTAATTTTAAATTTTCTAATAGTCAAATGAAACAGTAAATAAAAAGAGATAAATTAATTTTAATGATATATTTTATTTAATCCAAAATAAATTTTAAATTTTATTTATAATTTTACCATTTAAAAATGTAGCCAGTTCAAAACAATTATTAATAAGGTATGCTACTTTTTTTTTTTTACTGACTTCTCAGTCTACCTCAGATCAGACTATTCATATTTCAAGGGTTTAGTACCCACATATGGCTACTGATTACTGCTTAGACAGTGCAAGTTTAGGCCCTTGTTCTTGAGATATTTAACTAAGATAATAGAATTATTCCTATTAGTCATAAGGAACTGTAGAACCTCCAAAGGGGTTTGTAAAAAGTTGAGATGAAGGCAAAATGAGAGAAACAGTATATACAAAGTGTAAGAAGCAAGAGAGAGAATTGATCAAGAATAGAAAAAAATTGGATAGCCAGAGAATGAAAAAAGACAGACTGGTGAGAAATAAGATTAAATAATTCACAGGGCCAAGCCATGAATTGCTTGGCAGTTCATATTGAAAAGCATGCATTTGACCTAGGTATATATTTAGTAGCAGCATATAGTTGGACTTGCATTTATAATCCAATGTCTGACTTTGAATAGGGTGTTCATTAGAATACGTACATTTAAATTGGTTATGTTTAAATCACTCAACCTGCTGTTTTTTTTCTATCTGCCCAATATTTTTTGTTTCGTTTCCCTTTATTTTTCATAAATTTTAAAAATTAATGAAATACCAGTGGTTCCTTTAGGGTTTACATGCTTAACTTTTTAAAGTCTTCCTTAAAGGAGTTGTATATCACTTGTCTGTTTACAGCATTTCAGGGGAAATATCTAGTGTGAAATACACAGATTTAAAAAAAAGGATTCTTATAATAGAATATTTCTATCTCCCCCATCTTGGTTTTTATGCTACTGTTGTTATATATTTCTCTGAAATATGTATGATAAATCCCATAACACATTGTTATTATTTGTTCACACATCAATTATTTTAAGTGTAATTTAAATAATCTTATATTTTTATGCATGTGTTTATCACTTCTGGTGCTTTTCATTCCCTTTTATATATCTACATATTTCTATCTGGCATCATTTCCTTCTACTTGAAAGACATTTCTGCCTGAAGGACATTAATATTTCTTGCAGCACAGGTCTAGTAGTAGTGAATTAGTTTGATTTTGTATGTCTGGAAATATGTTTGCCTTTGTTTTTATAAGATATTGTGATTATTTGTATTTTTTATTTATTTTAATATTTCATCTTTTTCTTGCCATTTCTGTATATCTTGCTATTTTTATGTTACCCTTTCCACTACTTTCATGTTTAAATTTTTTTTTTTTAAACTTTTCCCTTTACTGGTCTGGAATTTATAAGCTAAATTTATCTCAGTATTACAATTTAAATTTGACAATACATAATTATTAAATTTTACATCTTAACTTTCCTACTAATCATTTGACTTCCACTATGTTGTCACTAATTAATATCTTTTATTAAGGGGTTTTTGTTTTATCTTGAACCCAATAACATGGACACATTATTGTTCTTCTTTTACATATTTATTTAAAGTATATAAGTAACATAAATATTTATCTTTATTTAATATGTCCATTTCTTTTTTAGACTCACCTTCAAATTCACAAGATTTTTTGTATGTGTTTGCTTGTTTCTTCAATTCTTCTTCTAGTCTGTTGGGCTTTTACTCTGTGGGTCTTTCCCCCTCCCCCCCCCACTGAAATTAATGCTTTAGAAGTTCCTTAAGTTAAGGTGTGTAGATGGTTAAATTTCCTAATTTTCTAGCTGAAAAAAATCTTATTTAGCCCTTCTAACTTTTTAACCTCTCAAAATATGCATAATTTTGTTTTTTGTATTCTATTGCACTTTCTTTTTTTTTTTTTTTTTTGAGTTGGAGTCTCACTCTGTCGCCCAGACTGGAGTGCAGTGGCTGCTCCCGGCCACCGCAGCCTCGACCTGCTGGGCTCCGGCGATCCTTCCTCCTCAGCCTTCCAAGTAGCTGGAACTACAGGCGCGCGCTACCACACCCGGCTAATTTTTTGATTTATTGTAGAGATGAGGTCTCGCTTGCCCAGGCGGGTCTCGAACCCGCGGGTTCAGGCAATCCACTCACCTCAGACTCCCAGAGGCCTGGGATTACAGGCTGAGCCACCGAGCCCGGCTCTATTGCACTTTCTATTGACAAAAACTCTATCAGTCTTATTGTCCTGTCTTTGTAGATGGTAGTCTCTTGCTTAAATTTTTTCTCATTATCTTCTTTTGGTGTTCTGTAAGTTCACTACAATGTTATAAGTAGGAATTTTAAAATTATTATCCTACTTGACCTATAAAAAATTTCCTGAATTTCTGAAGTTATGATTTTTATTACTTGTGGAAAATTATTTCATTATCTCCTTGAATTAGAGGGAAAGAGATGTTATAAATGTGGTTATATAGCTTTAGAAAATAATAAAACAGGCCAGGCTTGGTGGCTCAGCCTGTAATCCTGTGCATTGGGAGGCTGAGGTGAGTGGATTGCCTGAGCCCGCGGGTTCGAGACCCACCTGGGCAACTTGGTGAGACCTCATCTCTACAATAAATAAAAAAATTAGCCGGGCGTGGTAGTGCACGCCTGTAATTCCAGCTACTTGGAAGGCTGAGCGGAAGGATGGCCGGAGCCCAGCAGGTTGAGGCTGCAGTGGCCGGGAGCGGCCACTGCACTCCAGTCCGGGTAACAGAGTGAGACTTCAACTCAAAAAAAAAAAAAAAAAAAGAAAAGAAAAGAAGAAAATAAGTAAAAAGTAGAAGCTCAATGATTTCAGTAGAAGTTTAAATTACATTAAAAAGAGAATTAATGCACTGATATCTGGATTTGAAGATATTGTCCAAAATGCAGTCATTTTTACGTAATTCCTTTCCATCTAATTCCTTATCCTCGTAAATCAGCTTTTTTAAAAACTCTACTATAGTTCAAGAATTAGTTTTTTCTCCTCCTCACTCGCTCTAAGCCTCAAAAGTTATAGCTTCCTGGTATAGGGCAGTTGTTTCCAGATAAGTTTCAGATTCAGTTTTCTGTTATAGTTTTCTCCTCTGCCTTCATCTTAGCATTACTTTAATTTTTAGTTTTTAGGTCCTTGACGACCTCCCTTGTGTATGTGTGAGCTTAACAATACATTTATAATGTGTTTGTTCCCCCTCTCACACAGATACCTTTGTCTGTCTATCTAGCTGAAGAAACAGTCTCAGATTTCATTTTAGAAAGATACTTCAGGCCACTCTGAGAAGAATGAATTGGAGGGGCCAAAATTGACACAGTAGAACAAGTAGTAAATTGAATAAATAATCCAAGCAACAGATACAGGCAAGTATTAGCAGATTCAAAAATTAACAGTTACACTTAGTAACTGAATATGCAGTAGGTGTGAGAAATCAGGGATGACTTATTTTAAAGGTTAACTGAACTTTATACAGTTCTCCTCTGTTATCCATGGGGGATTGACTCCAGGACCTCTCAGTGATGCTTTAGTCCCTCATATAAAATGACCTAGTGTTTGTCTATAACCTATGAACATCCTTTTGTATACTTTAAATCATCTCTAGGTTACTTATAATACCTAATATAATGCAAGTGATATGTAAATAGTTGTTATACTGTATTTTTATTTGTATTATTTTTACTATTGTATTTTTATTTTGACTGCTTTTTTTCCAAATATTTTTATGTGTGATTGGTTGAATTGTCAGCTGCAGAACCCATGAGTACAGAAAGCCAACTGTAATATCAATTATTCTATATTTGTTAAAGTCACAGGCTAATTGTTATAAAGTTATGAGTTTTAGTTAATATTTTTCTATTGTGTTAGTGACATGATTGCATTTTTTAAAAAAAGTATTTTGTTTTAAAGATGTGGGGTACAATTCAGGGTTAAGTATATAAATGACCATTGTATAGGTAAAGTATGGGGACATGACACATTTATGGACACTTACTATCAGCTCAAATAATGTACCTTTGATAATAAGACCTTGGGGAGATGGAGATATAGACACATTTTCATGTAGTCTACTTTCTGTAAATGAGAAGTATCTTTCAATTCTCCTTTTCTCTCTTCTGACAGTTTATTTACTTCAAATCCAGGTACAACATCCATTTTTTTTACAGTGGCATACTGTGTTGAAGTGGGAATTACATGTCGGCTATTTTCTTGTTCTTTTATTGTTTTACTACTGCCTTTTATCAAACACTTTAGGTTCAACTTATAAATTTTTGGTACCCGCGGGCCCAGATAAACTATCATGTGATTATATTCTGATAGAGTAGTAAATAAAAACTGTCCTCATTCAGTCATATGATACTTTAAAAAATTGACAACCTTATATAATGTTGATGAATATTTTAAAATATAATAGTTTCTTGTAACATAACATTGTTTATTGACAACTTGGAGGATACAAGTTTCTTTGGCTCTGTAATGATTTTTAAGAACCTGTGAAAAGTTCCCAACTCTTGGAAAGATATGTATTGTAAATTTTTATTCAAGTTGTTTTTTTCTAGTGCAACTACAACTTAAATATTCTAAAATATTGAAAAAAATAGTGTTAGCCACAACTAATGGAGTAAATAAAGAAAGCTATAACACGCTTTTACAAGCATAAACATGTATCAATTTTAAAGATAAATATATTATGATTATATAGTTAATACTTGCATATTATAGGTTTTCTGAAAAGTATTTAAAAGCAGAAGATAAAAAGAGAACCATCTCTGGTTCTATTGTCTAGAGACATCCACAATTAATGAAAAGGACATTAAGTACATGATATCTGTTTTTAGATTATCTAAAATTATTTTTTTCTCTTTTTCTAGCTTCTCAATTCTAGTGTACACTGATATCAAATGATTAGATAATTACTCATTTTGAAAGCTTTCATAAGAAGCTCTGTGCTCTGCTCTCTATTTTAATGGCCCACTATATGTACTTGTGCATTGAGGAAAATAGAACAGTGCTTAAATATGCAAACATTGAGATCCAGCTGAAAGCATGCCATGCCCGCTGAGAGCTTCCAATGCCATGTGGAATAAATAAAGAATGGGATGCCAGGCAAATCTTTTTAAATGGCAAAAGAAGTCGTCCAGAAAACGAAATGCTTTTCTACTAACCTTGCCATTCAATTAAACGTCTACACACTGGAATATGGGGTACTTTGAGTGTTTACCTCCTGTTGTGAGATTCTGAGGACATAAACTGAGGTATTAAATATCAGCTCATACACGGTCCATGATTAATACACAGACTTGTCTCCCAGTTGAAATATATATTTGCATTTATTTAATGTGGGCAAGAAATAGTTTGGTAGCATATATACTAATCTCTTACTTAAAGTTCATCTCCACATTTTTTTTTTTTTGAGTTGGAGTCTGACAGTGTCGCCCAGACTGGAGTGCAGTGGCCACTCCCGGCCACCGCAGCCTTGACCTGCTGGGATCCGGCGATCCTTCCGCCTCAGCCTTCCGAGTAGCTGGAATTACAGGTGCGCGCTACCACATCCGGCTAATTTTTTTTTTTTTTTTATTGTAGAGATGAGGTCTCACCAAGTTGCCCAGGTGGTACTCAAACCTGCGGGCTCAGGCAATCCACTCACCTCAACCTCCCAAGGCGCGGGATTACAGGCTGAGCCACCGAGCCCGGCTCAATCTCCACATTTAAAGTTCATTTTTTTTAGGAGAAAAGTCTTGAAAATGACTTCCTATAAAGTTGAGTATGTCAGTGCAAAGATACCAGAACATATCTAAATTAACAATCAGATAACACTTCCATTTGTATTTTAAGGTATACACCTAATCTCAAAACTAATTCACATTTGATAAGGTAATTAATATCCCAAATACGTAGAGAACTCAAAAAAACTAAAAAACAAATAATCTGATTAAAATATAGGCAAAGGATCTGAATAGACATCTCTTAAAAGAAGACATACAAGTGGCCAACAAATATATAAAAAATGCTCAACATCACTAATCATCAGAGAAATGCAAATCAAAACTTCAGTGAGATATTCTCTCACCCTATTAGAATGATTATTATCAAAAAGACAAAAGTAATAAGTGCTTGGGAAGATGCAGAGAAAGGGGAGTTGTTATACACTGTTGATAGGAGTATAAGTACCTCTGTTATGGAAAACACTATGGAAGCATCTCAAAAAACTAGAAAAAGAACTACCATATGATCCAGCAGTCCCACTACTTGGTATGTACACAAAAAAGAAAATATGTTGAAGAGACATCTGCATTCCCATGTTTATGGTAGTACTATATATAGTAGCCAAGATATGATATTAATCTAAGTGTCCATCAACTGATGAGTAGATAAAGAAAATATGTTATGTATATACAACGGAATACTATTCAGCTATGAGAAATAATGAAATACTGCTATTTACGTCAACATGGATGAGCCTGGAAGACATTAAGTGAAATAAGCTTGGAAGACATTAAGTGAAATAAATACCACATATTTTCACTCTTATGTGGGAACTAAAAAATGTTGACCTTATAGAAATAGAGAAATAGAGAAAATAATGATGGTGACTAGAGGCTGGGATGAGTAGTGGGGGGAAAGGGCACAGAAAGAGATTGGTTAAGAAATGCAAACATTATAGCTAGATAGAAGGCATAGGTTCTCATGTTTTATAGCACTGTAAGATGACTTTAGTTAGCAACAATATTTGGGTATCTTATTTTATTGGATTTGGGGTTTTACTCTGTCACCCAGGCTGGAGGGAAATAGCATGATCACAGCTAGCTATTAAACAATTCTATTTGGCAAATGCTTTTCATTTTCTTATGCATTTTCTCCAGTTAAAGCTTATCTTTGCCATAGGTGCTAGGTAATCAGCAATCATTTAATGATACACTGATTCATCAAGAATCTCCATAAATGTTTGGAAAATCAAGTATATAATGTATATTCAGAAACATTTATTACTTATTTTTATTTTAAATTTTTGATAACATTAAACAGTCACAATAAAAGCTTTGATTATGAAAAATCCTATTTATGGCAATAATATATTAATTATTGCTCAGGAAGAAGACAGATAATTATTATATACTATAGAAAAATTGCCCTCAAAAGTTTCCAGTAGAGAATGGAAGAGTAGTTTCTTTGGCTTTTTCTTTGTCTATAGGTAAACAATAATGTTGTTTCTTGCAAAATTGTGGCACCTTTTGATGCATTGGAAATTGAGACAAGAGTCCCCATTGACTTAGTTGCCTCAAGGTTCATTTGCTTTTCTCTACTTAGTAAATAAACACAGGATTCGGCTCTTTTAGGCTTTGAGCAGAATGTGTTTCTTCACGCAATTTTGAATCGTCTGTCAGGGGTGCCTCTACTGGGCACTTAGTTTACCTGGCCAGGGAGGACAGGATATGGTCAGCTGACAATTGTCCGCCTACCTCGCCCTGGCACCCTTCTCCTGCTGGAAGGCCTGGAGTGAGCAGAGTCGCAGACTCTGAGGAAAGTCCTGAGTCCTCTCTGGCCCCAGCTGTGAAGGCTGCTTTCCCTGAGGGCCTCCGACCCTTCCTGGGCTCCTGATGCCCGGAAAGGGTAGAGAAAAGGGAGCCAGGACTCGGCGTCTTAGTCTCTGCGACAACCCTGGGTGGGAGTGAAGGGGCTGATGAATTGTGTGGACCAGTGGGTCAGGACATTGAGGGCATCAGGAGCAAAGAGGGACTGCAGCCAGCAGGGGGGCTCCGCTGGGAAGGCGGGATGGATCCGGGTAAGGGACTCCTGGACCCTTAGAGGGTCATGTGCACAGCCTCGTGATGCACTCCTCACAGGCCCTGTCCTCCAGGGGCCGGGAGAGGAGGAGAAGGCAGCAGCGGCGCCTGGAGACCCAGCCGGCTTCTGGTGCCGATTCTGGCTGTAGCCGAATCTGGGCCCTGGCCTCTAGCCAATATCGTCTGCTCTTCTCAGTGGCCTAAATGCCCCAGCCCCTAGTGAAGGGAACTCAGATCTCATCCAGGCTTAGGCACTCTGAGCACTGGGAGCGGGGAGCATCAGTGGGAAATGGACCTTGGTCTGCCGCCTCTGGCCGTTGCCATGGCAATGGTGATGTTTGAGGCAGTTGGTTGCGAGGACGGCTCCCCCTCGCGGAGCCCAGCGCTTTCAGCGCACAGAGCCAGGAGCGCCTAGTGTGCCTGGAGGTTGGGGAGGTGAGGCGCGTTTCACCCTGCCACCCCCTCCCGCGTTGCCATGGAGACCGCCAGGGCAACCTCACCTGTACTGCTGCTCCAGCCACCACCGCTGAAGTAGAAGTAACAGCAACCTGAGCCCTCTTTTGCCCCAGCGACTCTTCCAGGAACTCTAACCCAGCAGCTGCCACTGCTTGCCTCCCACAAACAGGAAATAAGAGGGCAGGCGTCCAAAATTAGTCCTGGTTCCTCCACCATGCCTTGTTTTATTTAGCTTTCCACTTGGAATTTTATATCTCAGCCTCTTCCACAGTGAATGGCATGGAGGGTGTATCAAACGGCTCCTTTTATACTGTCTGCCACACCTCTTCTATTAACAAACAGCTGTTCTATTCTGCAGAACAGTTTCCTAGGTCCTGTTTAATTATCTAAAGAAAGAGATTTTAAGTGTGTGTGTGTTTCTTGTATTGCAGCAGATATGTGGAATCCCTAGTTTTCATTAACAGGACGTGGATATTTATAGGAATGTCTTCCTTGCTGCTAAGCCCCACCCCCACCCTCCCACCCCGCCCACAAAATAACCATTTCTTTTGACAAACAAGTGGAATGATTACGTGTCAGAATATCTGAGGGCACAAAGTAGAAAAAGAACGGGCTGTTTAGAAGCCCTTCCCTGTCTCATTTCCAGTTCTATATGCCAACCCAGTGCTAAAATGCCTCTTTTCTGTGCTCTTCCATCTATGTTTGAGGTCAGTTTTTGGCTTTGCAAGGGGGTTTATTTCAACATGGCTCTGTCTTTGAACTCGGGGGTGGGGGGTAAATTAAATACTCTAGACTACTTACTCTCAGCTCAGGTGCAAGATTTAGTGCATAGATGCATCTCTACTGACTACTGATATGAATGCACTTAGGAAAAAAGGACTATCCCTGATTAGAGCCAGTTGAGGCATCTGTGATCTTGAATTGCCAGCTGTACCCTGGCAGACTCTGTGAACTGCTGTTGGTCACAACCCCTTACTGACAAATTTCTTTTCTGTTGAATGTGGATATGGTACAGCTTTCATTCTCTGAAAGCACCCCTGGTAGCTTTTTGCTACTGATAATCACAGGTTTCCTTAACATAGTTCTGCAAGTTTGAATAGACCAGCCTTTTCAACTGACTTTGATACCTCCTCTTTAGAAAATCCCGACATTGTAGGATAACTATTTCTTTTTTAGAGCTGATGGGGGGATACTTAATAATTTCATTTTGTCACTTTCTGTGTCATAGTGTTTTCAAAGCCACTAATAGAGATTTTGATATAGTCATAGGCAAAGCTATGAATTTGAAACATGTTTATCTTTGCTGCCCTCTTCTACCCTGTTTCCACCTCTCCCAAATGTCACCAGGGTTTCCTAAACACCAAATCTAATGCCCCTTTTCATTGGTCATCCTACTTGAATTCTCCTAAGAATTTGACCCTCATGATCTAACCTCTCGTTTTTCTTGAAAAGCTTTTCATCTTCTCCTGAAACCGCTCTGACCTCTTTGAAGGTCTCTTCTCAGTCTTTTCCCCTTTTTCCTCTTTGATCTTGCTTCTTGCTCTTTGGCTTCTTTTCATTCTGCATATTCTTGGGGGCCTTTTTATCCACACCTATTGCTTCATCTGCCATCCTGCTCTCGTCTTCTAAATCTGTGTTATCTTGTGCAGACTTTTCTCAGAGTTTTAGGCCCATATTTCTAAGCCACTTCGTGGACATTTATTTCTACTTGTATTTCCTGCAGGCATCCAAAATTCAATCTGCCCCTCACTGAACTATGTTTCTACCTAAAACTTACTTGTCTTACTGCATTTCGTATCTCAATTACTGACTCTATGCCCCTAGTTACCGAGGATCAGAAACATGAGAGCCATTTATTGATCCATACATTAATCTAATTAAATTTTTTATTGGTATCTAGCATATGCCAGACAAACAGTATCAGGAAGCTTAATTTTCTGGTAGAAAAGTTAAATGAATACATTTACAGTGAAGTAACAATATTATAGCTTTTGATAAAATTTACTATGGAAGTAAGGAGGATGCTATATGATAAAGAAGTTCAGAGGAACATTCTAGATGTGTAGGTAAAAAAAAATATAGGTATTAAGTTGAGATGAAGGGTAAAAAGAAACCAGACATTTAAGTTGCTGGAAAAGTAACAGGTCAGACAGACAGAATAGCAGTCACAAAGATCTTGTAAAAAGTAAGGACTTGCTGTGCTAAAAAACAAACAAGCAAACAAACAGATTGGCACAAAAGTCAATGTATGTGGTGAGCAGGGGAAAGTGGAATGAGATGAGAGCGGATAGGAGGCAGGGGACAGACTTTGCAGGACTTTGTAGGCCCTGATGGGAAGTTTGAATTTTTTCTATGTGCAGGGGGACATCACTGAATGTTTTAAAGAAGAGTGGCGTGAACTGTTTCCTAATTTTACATGATCATCTGGGAGTAGGGTGGAGAATGCATTGGAACGAGTGAGAGTTTGAAAGTGGAGAGGGGAATAAAGACTATGGGAGTGCTCCAGGTCAGTGATGACAGGGATGCAGAAGAGGAAAAAGACATGAGTGAACAGACTTGAAGTATTTTCAGTGGCCTTTTGTCTTTAAAACCCACTGTTGTGTGTCAGTCTCATTTCTGTCCTTGGAGTGCTCCATGCCATATGGGGCTTCCCATGTCCCAAGTCCTTACCACTAAAGCCTCATTGTTATGTTCTTATAGGGCCTTTATTTTTACTGGATATCTGACAAGGAGAAGATAGAGAACAATATTTAAGAAAGCAGGCTCCAGAGTTATGTTGCCTTGGTTTACATCCATGCCCCATGACTTACTAGTGGAGTAACTTTGGGCCAACTGTTGAACCTTTCTGTTTTATTTTCTCCAGCTACAGAATAGTAATAATAGGAATAATACGTGTTTACAGGCCTTTACAGGGAATGAATAATGCATATGATACACTCTATATGGTAACTGCTTAATAAATGCTGGGTGATGATGTTGCCAGTAATGATAATGATAGAAGGCTTGGAATCTCACTCTGATAAACATTTTAATATAACTCAGGAGAAGTTCTGCAGCCTTTGCTTATAGCTTATTAGTAAGACTAAGAAACAGAAGAAGAAGGACATCATGGCTAACATGGGAGGAGATGGGGGATCTTCTGACAAACAGGCATCCAATGTAACTGCTTCTCAAATCAGTGCATCCTTGCACTCCTGAGCTCAAGCTATCCTGCCTCAGTCTTCTGAGTAGCTGGAACTACAGGCGTTTGCTGCCATGCCTGGCTAATTTTTTTTTTTTTTTTTTTTTTGGTAGAGACAGGGTCTCACTATATTGTACAGACTGGTCTCAAACTCTTGGCCTCAAGTGATTCTCCTGCCTCAACCTCCCAGAGTATTAGGATTACAGATATGAACCATCAGGAAGAAATCTTTCATGAAGAAAGCACTTTCTGTTCCTTTATGATTTCTTCATTTTGCTTTCTATGAGTCTATGCTATGTCATTTTGTTTTTCCTTGTTAGAAAGAAAACAGATACGGCGTTTTTAATCATAGCAAGAATAATAGAATGCCTTTAAATTGGGAAAAGTTGGTAGTTACTGGTACTTGGTGATCTTAATATCTTGCTGATTTCATAGTAAACAATATTAAACACTCCTTGGTGCAGTCATTTGCTCCATAATGATGTTTTGGTCAAGGACAGATGGTGTATTTGATGGTGGTCCCATAAGATGATGATAATATATTTTTACTGTACATTTTCCTATGTTTAGGTACACAAATACTTATCCATTATATTATACCTGTCTATAGTATTCAGTACAGTAACATGCTGTACAAGTTTGTAACCTGTGAGCAAAAGGTTGTATCATGTAGCTTGAGTGTAGAGTAGGCTACACCATTTATGTCTGTGTAAGGATACTCTGTAATGTTTGCACAATAAAGAAATCACCTAATGATACATTTCTCAGAACATATGCTCATTATTAAGTAATGGTTGGCTGTCATTCTGAACAGTAATAATCCTGCATTCCCATCTTAGCCAATATTGACTGCCTTGTTTGATCAAGTAATCACTGTCCTTCATGAATGGTCTGTATCTCATAACTTTCCAACTTGGTTATCAAGCTTTCTCAGTATTGAATAAATGGATGGATTAATCCTTTATAAAGTATTTCTCTCAAACTTTTTCTTTTCTATTATTGTTGTTCTTTGTTTAAATTAGATCTTAGTTACCTTTCTCAAGGAATATATACATTATCATTTTAATACCTTTCTGATCAACTTTAACATATTCATGGCAGATTAATTTTCTCAAAGTATTCTTGTCACTTCTTCATTCAGAAAAGTCAAAAGCTATTCACGGAGAAAAAAGTTACAAACTGGCAAAGGATTTATACTCAGACTATATAGAGAACTGCTATAAATAGGAAAAAGGCAGACCACTCAATAAAAAGTTGAGAAAGTGACTTAGATATTTTACAAAAGAGCATATCCAAGTGACTAACAATATAAGAAAAAATCCTTAAGCTTAGTAGTCATCAGAGAAATTAAAATCAAAACCACTATTGCACCTATCGGAATGACTGTAGTCTAAAAGATTGGCATTCCAAGTGTTGGTGAGAGTGTTGAGCAGTTAGGATATTCATATATTGCTAGAGGAACATTACATTGATACAGCCCCTCAGGGGAAAAACAACTATTTAGTGTGGCTTACAAAAATTAAAAACACACACACACACACACACACACACACACACAATGAAGCGATTCTACTCCTTTAGAGATATACTGACAGGAAATAAATAATGAGTGTACTAAAAACATGAAGGAAACAGTGAAAGCAGTATTATTTCTAATAGCTAAAAACCGGAAGCAACTCAAATCTTTATCTTGAAATAAATGGTTGCATAATTATGGCATATTCTACTATGGAATACTATGCAGCAATAAAAAATATTGCCATATGTAGGGGGACTCCCCCAGAAAACAGAACATAATTATCTTTTTTTGGAGGGTGGGTAGAGGCTTCCCTTCTAGGTAAGTGTTCTAGGAATCCATCAGCATCAGTGTACCAGCTAGCACTGTTGTGAGAGGCTGCATTTGGCTTCAGATAATTTTTTTTAAAAAGATTCCTTCCATGCATTTGCCCATTTCATGATGAGTCATTTATGAGCACACTTGCCCACACCACGCTGAGTGTTTAGCAGTTTTTATTTTTGTTTTTTTACCAAAAAAACAGCATGATCCCGCACCCCACCTTCCCTATTTACCCGATCTCACACTGAGTAATTTTGTTTCCCCAGATGAAAAAAGTCCTCAAAGGGAAACATTCTGACAATGTGGAAGAGGTGAAACAAAAAATAACAGAAGCACCAAAAGGCATCAAAACTGAGGAGTTTTCAAAAACAGTTTTGAGCAGTGGAAAGAGTATCTCGATAGGCATATTACATCAAACGAAGGTGACTGAGGTTTAAACATGAAAGAATACATGCACAAATATTTTGTAAATGTTTACAAATATTTTGGGGGCCCCCTCAAAGATCCCACAAACATAATGGTATAATAAAATAGGCAATACTAATCTATGTTGAGAAGTTATGGCAGGGGTTACCTCTGGGGTGGTGAGCAAGAATTCTCATTAGGAAGAGGAAGGGATCTTGTGAGCGTTCTGCAACTCTTCTGTTTCTTAACCTGGGTCATCCTTACGTGGGTATTATTAATTTCTGTAAGTTCATTAAGCTATACATTTATAATTTGTGCATTTTGTCTCTGTTATATTTCAACTAAAATATTTTTTTAAAACTTCTTATTAACTACTCTGTTAGGTCACTCTCTTCAGCCTCTACCAATTGGATTTTAACCTGCTTTTCTTTTGTTTTCTCTTACATCTTTGCACATGTCCCATGATTTCAGCAGATTTGACTAGGAAATGAATTGTTCTTCACTTTCACTGTTTTTGTTCTCTTACTAATAGCAACACTGAATTTTAGCTGAGCACATAACTGACTCCTTGGACCAATTTCTTGACTATATTTTCTATCTTGCTTTGACTCTAGATGTGGCTGTGTGATTAAGTTAGAGCCAGTGATACATAAGCGGAAGTGATGAGTACAACTTGCTTCCTGTATGTTCTCTTTCACTTTTACTTCTAGCTGGAAAATAGCAACGTCTGGGAAACCTTGGCAGCATGTATTCCAGATGCAGAGCTACCATGCAAGCTCTGTATCACCGGACTGTTAGATGAGAGATAAACACATTTCTATCTTATTTAAGCTGCGATATTTTGAAGTCTCTTTAGTACAATATAGTCTTGGTCTTAACACACTTTGTATTTTATAAACACTGTAATTCATATGTGTCTCTGTGCATTTAATTAGACTAATTGCTCTTTCCAAAGATGCCCTGACCTACTGAAATGATTGCCAGGTGGTGCCATATTCATTATTTTATATTGTGTTGTGCTTTCTGCTTTCTAGACACGTGACCTTGGAGAATATATTCATTTTCTGAGTCTCAGCTTCCTTAACTGTGAAATGGGAATAATAGATGATTAACTATGAAACAGAAATCATAGATGATTATTTTGAAAACTAAAAGAGACAATACATGTAAAGTGTTTAGCAGTCTGAAGTACATATTAAGCAGTCAACAAATATTATTTTCACATAATAATTTAACAGACATTAGTGATATAGAATTAAGCAACAGTACAACAAAGAAGCTAAATGTGTGTTGGAGGGGATATGAATTAAAGCCACTTAAGAGACAAGTTCATCTTACTGTAGGATCCCAAGTGTTCTAGAAAATGTGTGATTATTTTGGAAATTGTGTGATATGAACATAAATATGCCCTATGACCAAGCAATTCAACTCCAAGTTATACATCCAAAAGAAATGAGCATGTGGGTTTAATGGAAATACACCAAAATATTCAGAATCACAAAGCTGTTATTCTATTGCCTTTGTGGCTCTTGAGATGTTTGCTGTCAACAAACTGTTGTTCCTTTAAGCTAATCTATCTTATCTTTCTGGCCACTTTTTAATATAGTCTGTATGTGGTTATCTGCAATTTGATACATAGTCATGTATTCAAGAGTGGATTTTTGAAAACAAAATTATCCTGTTTGGGATTTGTTGTGTTTCTTAAATCTGGGGTCTCACAGCTCTATCAGTTTTCTTTCATTGTTTCCCCAAAAGGTGAGACTTTTTTTTCCAAGCCAAGAGCCACATAAACTTGACAAGTCATCTTGGGCAGATATTCTTCTAGTTTACTCTTTCAATTGTATGTGGTCCTTTGTTTTGAGAGTACTATTTTTATGTGGGCTTCTGTTTCAAATCTTACAACCTATTGCTTATTTGACCCAAGAAATTTACCTGATTTTGTAAACTCTGCAGTTTAAACTATGCTTATTATTCATTCTTTCTAGTTACCTTATATTGGAAGGTTTTATTTCTTTTTTAAAGAGAAAATTAAAATAAGTGAATGTTTTATATCCTTGGCAGATTTTTATTTTTTCAATATGAATTGTTTTATTTTATTTATTTTTTCAGTTCAAACTCATTTCTCTTTTATTAAAGTCTAAATTACCATCACATGGTTTGGTACTCAGTAAAGGAAAACTTGTTCAAATAAAATAATAAGCTATCATCAGTATTTCCAGGTAACTGTTTACAGTCGAGTTGCAATATCAATAAATCTTTGGGAAGCACATCCATGGGGTTTACAGTTTGTCAAGGCCCAGTTCCCCTGGAGTGGAGATGTCCAATTCACTTAAAGTTGGTCTAAGTTCCTGGATGACATAGGGGTAGATTTCCTTATGAGGTCCTGCTTTGTCCTTAACAACCTCTAGCACATGCAAACTGCACTAGCAAAATCATTTAACCATCTGCATGCCAATATAGCACATGCAAACGGCACTAGCAAAATCATTTAACCGTCTGCGTGCCAGCAAAGCAGCATCAATGATTTTTGGGTTCTGGAACCAGATCATAGCCAACAAGTGCGTTCATCCCTTTACGCAATTCCTAGGCATCTATATCTGGTTTGTTGATGTATGTCACCCAGGGAGCATCAAAGTCGCATCTGTCTCATGTGACCCATGAGAACAGCAGCGAACTGAATGAATAGCGGTGGCGGAGGGGCCGGGGGGCTGGGGCGGGCTGCTGCCGCAGCGCAGCGGCAGAGAGTGGAGCCCAGAGTGATGGCGACTGTGGCACGCAGGCCGAGGTTGGAGAGAAGCCGGGTGTGAACAGGCGGGCTGTTCCAGAGTGCGCCTGAATTGTTTTTAAAAAGTGAAAAAATATATTTTTAGAGATGCATGCACTAACAAGGGATAAAAAAGATTTGGTTGTTAAGTTTTAATTTTTTGTGAATTTTCATTTTTAAAAAATTGATCAAGCTTGGATTACAAAAATATTTCCTGAACTGGTTTTTGATCCAGCTGAATAACCTCCCACTATTGCCACACAGAAGGCAAAATTCACTTTCAAAAGGAGATTATGCCATCACCCCTCCTTTTAAGTAGACTTTAGGTTCACAGCAATATTGAGCAAAAGTATTCCCTGCCTTCACAGGCTCATAACCATTTCCACTATCAACATCCTGCACCAGAATGCTACATTTGTTATGAATGATCGACCTACACTGACACATCATTATCACCCAAAGGGCACAGTTTACTTTAGGGATCACTCTTGGTGTTATATATTTAGTGGGTTTGCCCAAATATTTAATGACATGTATCTATCAATACAGTGTCTTAAAGAAAAGTTTCACTACCTTAAAAATCCTCTATTTATCCTTTGTCTACTATTTCTCTCCCCCAAAACCCCCAGCAACCACTAATCTTTTTACTGTCTCCATGTTTTGCCTTTTCCAAATGTCACATAGTTGGAATCATACACTATGTAGCTTACTCAGATCGACTTCGTTAACTTAGTAGTATGCATTTATCTCATGTGTTTTCATGACTTAATAGTTAATTTCTTTTTAGTGCTAAATAATATTTCTTTGTCTGGTTTACCACAGTTTATCCATTATACTTACTGAAGGACATCTGTTTGCTTCCAAATTTTGGCAATTATGAATAAAGCTGCTATAAGCATCTGTGTGTAGGTTTTTGTGTGAACTTAAGTTTTCAACTCTCTTTGGGTAAATATCAAGGAGTATGTCTGCTGAATTGTAGGGTAAGAGAATATTTAATTTTGTAAGAAACTGCCAAACTCTATTCCAAAGTAGCTATAAAATTTTATATTCCCATGAGTGAATTAGAGATTTTGTTGTTCCACATCCTTACCAACTTGTGGTGGTCTTAGTGTCTTGAATTTTGGGCTTTCTAATATGTGTGTGGTAGTATCATTTTGTTGTTTTAATTTGTTTTATGCGTGGCATACAATGTGAATCTTTTTTTTTATATGCTTATTTGCTATCCGATGATCTTTGGTGAAATGTTCAGATCCTTAGTGCATTTTTAAGTCAAATTGTTCATTTTCTTATTCTTAAGTTTTCTGAGTTTTTGTATGTTTTGATAATAGTTTTTTCCATATGTCTGCTGCAAGTATTTTCTGGCAGTCTATGGCCTGTCTTCTCATTCTCTTGGCTGTATCTTTCACTGAGCAGAAGTTTTTAATTTTAAGGAAGTCCAGCTTATCAATTCTTTCTTTCATGGATCATGCCTTTGGTGTTGTATCTAAAAAGTCAGTCATATCTGTGCTTGAGTTCATGTAGATTTTCTCCTATATTCTAGGAGTTACATATAATTTTGCATTTTACATTTAGGTCTATGTTCTATTTTCAGTTAATCTCTTGAAGGCTGTAAGGTCTGTGCCTAGATGCTACTTCCCTTCCTTCCTTCCTTCCTTCCTTCCTTCCTTCCTTCCTTCCTTCCTTCCCCCCTCCTTTCCTTCCTTTCCTTTCCCTCTCTCCCCCTCCCTCCCTCCTTCCCTTCCTCCCCCCTCTCTTTCTCTCTCTCGCCCTCCTCCTCCTCCTCCTCCTCCTTCTTCTTTCTTCACATGTGGATGCCTGGTTGTTTCAGCTCCATTTATGAAAACTAACTTTGCTCCATTGTATTGCCTGTATACTTCTTTGTCAAAGACCAATTGACTATATTTATGTAGGTCTATTTCTGGACTCTCCATTCTGTTCCACTAATCTATTTGTCTCTTCTTTTGCCAATATCACACAGTCTTGATTACCACAGCTTTATAGGAAGTCTTGAATTTGGGTAATATCAGTCATCCTATTTTATTCTTCTCCTTTAATATTGTATTGGCTATAGTTGGTGCCTTTTTACTTTTTCCTACATTTTTTGAGGACATGATTCTCAACACTCTCTTTATGTAATAGACTCAGTCAGATAGTTGAAGGATACATATTATCTGTAATAAAATCATAATTTACATTTGTTGGGTGCTTGTTAAATTCCAGGAAAAATTCAATTAGTCCTAAATTAATATGAAACAGAAAAATGCTATACTTATCTACATATTTTAGATAAGAAAACTAAGGCCCAGAGAAATGTAAAGAAATTCCCCAAGACAACTTAGGAAGTAAATAATGGAATATGATAGTCTGTCACAAAGGGGCATAATGTGGTACCACATCCCAATACATACAGCATAACTAACTTCCTTACAAGGAGATTCTACAACTTAACCAGGTTTATAGAGATATAAATTCAATTTAATTGGACATTTACTAATCATGTAGTATATACCAGGAACTATCCTGTGCATTACATTTTCAATATAATTATCACCAACCATCTTTTTTTAATGAGTTCATTATGTAGTGGGTCTTATAATGAAGAAACAAGTTAAAAAAGTAGTAACTTTTTTCAAAATTATGCCAAGCTGGAATCAACCCATAAATCCATCAACTGAAAAAAAAAGACAAGCAATTGTGGCATAGCCATGCAATGGAATATTATTCAGTCATAAAAGTATAGAAAGCTCTGATAACAAAGTTTAGATAGAGATGTCTCTCACAGGTATTACTTGCTAAGTCTTCATGTTTACTTCCCAGTGAAACTCTATTGTAGCTCTTCTGAACAACTTAGAAATGAAGAGTAATCTTTCTTTCCAGTATTTAATTCCTTGCCTTGTATTTAGTTAAAGATTTTTACTTTGCAGCCACCTGTACCCCAACAAAGTTGCTATTTCCATAATTTTTCCAAAATAAAAGTACTTTTCTCTGGGAATTATAATCCCAGAAAAATAATTATAATTCACAAGATTGACTTCTTAACTCTAAGGGCCTTAACATATTTTTTTTATTGCTTTAGCATCCCTTTGTAAATATACTCATGCACTATAGGTTGCTGGCCATAGTTACCATACATCCTTTGAATTATTTCTTAAAAATAATTAAAATTGCTATGAATATTAATATCTCTCAACCTCACTTTTACTTGTCTTTCTCTGGTTCCTAGCCCTGAAGATATAAAAGGGAATTTACTGCTCTTTTACATAATGATTTTGCCTATTAGTTAAGAGAACATCCAAGAAGATGTAGCACAATTGCAGCCGAATACTGTATTAGTCACAATAATGAGCAAAATAGAAAATTTAAGTGATGAAATCTTCAGATGAACCCAAAATTTGTATTAAACAACTCAGTTTTCAAGGAGAAAAACTTGTTTTGGACCTGTTTTCTTAGCTACTACATAAGCTGTTTGATAGGTGCTAGAGCAGCAAAATAATGAACAAACAGAGAAATATGCAGCCTGAGTGATAACTGGTTAGTCAGTACCTCAAAATGGGAAGTTATTTGTACTTTAATGGCAACAACAGCATGTGTCAGGGAAGTGCTGAAAAGTCGCTCATAGAAGACAATATCTGACAAGTGAAGCTCATTTTGCCAGCATCTGAACATATGGCCAAGCAGTGTTTTTTCCAGGCTTCTTTGTGCTGGCAGGGATTGTCCTCCTAGTAACATGGACTTCTGTTTGAGCTGGAAATAGGATGAATATTCTGTATAGATAATTGTGAATATTCTATGTAGATAATTATATATATCCTCTCATTGAAGAAACATAAGCTTGAAATTCAATGCTGTGTTCCTGTGTAAATCATTAATTTTGGAACGAATAGACAAATTTTCTCTGCTTTTGCAAATGAATTGCTGGTACAAAATTAATAAATTGTGTATAGGTTTGCTTTTCACAGAAACATTTTTTAAGTTGAAGTATTTTAAGTTAAAAATACTTCATTACTCTGTTTATGTTAGTTACTTTGTACTATTTTTTTCCTTGAAATATTGTTCATTTAAAATTCTTCAAGTTTTTCTTGTTAAAAATGTAGTCAGTAACTCAAACACATTGGAAGATATTAAAAATTGCTGCTGAATAAAAACTCTTAATTTAAGTTATAAGCATATTATTTTACATGTAATCAGAGTATATTTCTTCAGTAATCAATAGATAAAATAAAAGTTTTGTACCTGGGAAGTTTCTTATAATGTAGTCAACAAGATATTTTGTTGCTATTGTTGTTTGTTTTTAAATGTATTGGAGAAGTGAAGCCTTGAGGGTCAAATGGCACGATCTTCCCTTAAAACTAAAAAGACAGTTTAGGGATGAATTAATCACTTTGAAAATTAGCCAACTTGAATAAGAGTGGAATATGTTTATACCTTTCCGCTTGAGTAGAACCTCACAGGTGTTGGTGAAAATTAGATTATTTGCAGATGGTCTCTCTAAATTCTTAGGATGCTTATGAAAATTGAATGCTAGAAATTCATATTTATTTTTCTATGTCCTCTTTTTTCTTTGTTATATCTTTTTTTTTTTTTTGAGTTGAAGTTTTACTCTGTCACTCAGGCTGGAGTACAGTGGCATGTTCACAACTACCATAATCTCGACCTGCTAGGCTCAGCTGATCCTTCCAAGTAGCTGAAACTATAGGCATATGCCACCATGTCTGGCTAATTTTTTTATTTATTGTAGAGATGAGGACTTACCATGTTGCCCAAGGCTGGTTTTGAAGCCCTGGTCTCAGGCAATCCTCTCACCTTTGCTTCCCAAAGTGCTGGGATTACAGACGTGAGCCACTATGCCTGGCTTATTATGTCATTCTGTATTAGTTGTCTGTAAATTGGCAGCCCTTCATACTGCTTTTATTTCTAAATATCTTATAAAGTTGTTGCCTATTACATCAACTGCTTTAATGATGATTTTTGCCAATTATGATATCTGATTGTTAACACTTAGACTGGAAAAAGAAAAGTGATAACTATTTTCATTCGTTGAGTCCTAGATGGCAAATGTGTTATAATGACCTTAGTTTGAATTCCCAATTATAATTTAAATAAATTGTCTTTCAGTAGATGTCATAGTCGGTATATCAAAATTTTAACTTTCAAATATTATTTTTAAGTAAATTAAAAAATTATGCAAACTTCCCTGTTTTGATCTGAATGGCATGCTTGAACGATATACCAGTGTCCTTGTCTATCCATATCCTACGATATTATCTCCCAAGCAGACATAATCTCCTGTGGAAAATGGGAGTCAGGAAGAATTTCAGGAGAGTGATCTGCCCTATAATGATCATTTCTGTATCATGTCTTGTTTCATCATACAGGTTCAAGCCAGGAATTTCAAAAGAAGTTACATTTGAAACTCAAAGAAAGTGTCTTCCAACTAGATCCTAGAAGGCCAAGAAGGGACATGTACAACTGCTTGTCAGTCTTTTATTTATTTATTTATTTATTTATTTATTTATTTATTTATTTTTTGAGTCGGAGTCTCACTCTGTCGCCCAGACTGGAGTGCAGTGGCCGCTCCCGGCCACCGCAGCCTTGACCTGTTGGGCTCCGGCGATCCTTCTGCCTCAGCCTTCCAAGTAGCTGGAACTACAGGCGCACGCTACCATGCCTGGCTAATTTTTTTATTTATTGTAGAGATGAGGTCTCACTTGCCCAGGCGGGTCTCGAACCCGCGGGCTCAGGCAATCCACTCACCTCAGCCTCCCAAGGCGCGGGATTACAGGCTGAGCCACCGAGCCCGGCTTGTCAGTCTTTTAAATTACATTTTGATTTTATGATAATAATGTTAGCATCTCTATGCATTGTATCTCTGTCACTTACCAATTTCATTGGGTTCCCTTAAATGTTTATGTGTTTATATATATTAGTTCACTAATTGGCAATTAGTGAGTTAGTATAAAGTTAAATAAGGATGATTCATTTTTAGTTTAACTTTTTTCCTTCAATATCATTTTAATGTGTTAATATAATACAAAAAGGCACTAAACCAGTCATTTTGTTGAACACAGACTTGCTATCACAAAGTCAATTTACAAATTCGGTTAGTTTTGCTATCATATTGGCTTTAACACAACGTTTTTTCAATAGTAGCTATGTTTTCCATAGCATCCTGAAGTGTCATGTTAGATCATTAGTTTTTTGAGTTCTTGTTGAAGTTTTTTAGGCAATGGTTGACCACAGTGGTTATTCTATAAAATATTCACTGAATTCAATGAGTTTGTCATTCACTCATCTGGAATGACATAAAAACAGTGGTATCTTAGAGCTGGCTTATAATAGCTCATAAGAGCTTACAGGAAATTTTTAGAAATTTTACAATCCATTTGTGAAGCACAGCCACAACTAAAAGTTTCGTGATATAAAGTTGTTAAGTAATTAATATTACAATCTAGTGAATAACTCAAAACTTATCATGCCTAATTATCTTTCTACAATGTAGCATTATCTATAGTCTGGGGATGACTAATTTTGTCTGTAGTGTCACTATGATAAAATGATCATATAATGATGCATTATTTTGCATCTCTTTCTAACACCAGGTTCAGCAATTTTACACTAGTAGCTTAAAAGAGGCCATGGTAGAAGTATTCACATCACCAAAGTTAGCAAATGCCACAAGTCAGGTACATGTAGTTGTTTTTCATTGTCTTAGTACTGAAGCTAAAAGGAGTTTCAGCTGAAAGTATAATATCTGTACAAGGGTGAGAAATAGTTCAACAGTAGATCACATACAATATGCAATTATTTTTAAAAACTGGAAAAAGTTTCCAGATTGGAATGGAATTTTATTTGTCATATCATAGGTCAATCAAAACTGTATGTTGGCTAGACACACAAGAGTTCAGCAAAAATCAATGAAAGTATGCTCTGACAATCTGTTGCCTATTTGGAATTTATAATTAAAATATTGCATATTTTATTATTTATAGATTATATGCCATACACCTTTTATATCAGAAAACTTTCTAGTAACCTTATATATGTATCTACTTTTTTTCAAGAGGGAATTTTTAAACATTGACCAGCATGCCACTCTAATCACCACTATAGTGTTGATTGAGCCACTTTCAATTCTACTCTACATTACTATCTACATTGTAGTCTGTTTGAGTATGGATTGCATGAATTAGCAGTCTCCATTCTCCCCTCCTCACCTGTCCTAAAGAAGCGATAATCTACTTTCTGTCTATGTAAATGGGCCTATTATTGAAATTTCATATAAACTGAGCCAATATGAGTTTGGTCTTTTGTGTCTGGCCTCTTTCATGCTGCTTAATGTCTTCAGTGTTCATCCATGTCATTATTATGGCAGAACACTATTCCTTTGTGTGGTTATACCACATTTTGTTTATACATTGATCAGTTTAGGGGCATCTGAGTTTCTACTTTTGACTATTACAAATATGCTGCTATTAATATTTGTGTATAATATATTTTGTGTGTACTTATTCTTCTTGAAAATGTGTGTGGTGGTGGGGGGGCTTGCTATGTCATCTGGTTAAGACTAAGTTTAATTTTTTGTTACTGCCAAATCTTTTTCAAAGCAACCGAGTTATTTTGCATTTCCACCAGCAATGTATGAGGGTTCCAGTTTTTCCACATCATCTCCGATACTTGTTGTTTTTGATTACAGCAATCCTAGGGAACGTGAAATAGTGTCTCCTTGTGGTTTTGATTTGCATTTCCCAAGTCAATAATTACGTTGAGTATCTTTTCTTGTGCTTGTTTGCCATTTGAATATATTTGGAGGAATGTCTATTCAATTTTTGTTAGGTTTTAAATTGGGTTATTTGACTTTCTATTATTGAGTTGTGTTTTCATCTATTATGGATGAAAGTTCCTTGTTAGATATATGGTTGTCAAATTTTTTCCCTTGCCTGTTAGTTGTCATTTCACCTTTTGATGGTATTATTTGCAGCATAAAAGTTTTAAATTTTGATATAATTCAAAATAATTCAATTTATAAATTTTTGTTTTGTTGCTTTTACCTTTGGTGTCATAACTAGGATAACTTTGCCTTACCCAAAATCACAAATATTTACTTACATATTCTTATATGAATTTTGAGTTTTAGTCCAGGCATAGTCTCAGGTCTGTAATAACAACACTTTGGGATACCTAGGAGGGAGGAAGGCTTTATCCCAGGAGTTCGAGACCAACCTGGTAACATAAGGAGACCTCATTTGTACAAAAACATCAGTAAATTAGCTGGGCATGGTGTCGTGTGTGGGGAGTCCCAGCTACTTGGGAAGGTGAGGCAGAAGGATCACCTGAGCCCAGGAGGTTGAGGCTGCAGTGAACCATGATCATGCCACTGATCTCCAGCCTGGGTGACAGAGTGATAAACCCAACTCAAAAAAAATAAAATAAAACATTTGAGTTTTAGCTCTTACATTTAGGTCTATCATTCATTTTGATTTAATTTTTATGTATTTGGTGAGGTACAGATCTGACTTACTCCTTTGCATGTGGGTGTATAATTGTGCTGGCACCATTTGTTAAAAAGACTATTTTTTCCCCCATTGCATTGTCTTGACACTTCTGTTGAAAATGAATTGAATTCTAACAACTTTGTAGTAGCTTCTTTAGATCTATATGTGAGATCATGTCATCTGTACCATGACTCACAAAGTAAGACTTTCTTTCTGAAACTGCAATTTTATTCTACTGATCTATTTATCAATTCACATGCAAATGCCATACTATTTAAGAAAGACTTAGTATAGTAAACATTGAAATTGAGAAATGTGTGAACTCCAAATTTCTTCTTTTTAAAGATTATTTGGAATATTCTCATTTCCTTACATTTACATATAATTTTTAAGGTCAATTTGTCAATTCCTATAAATAGCTAGCTGGAATATTGGTAGGGATTGCATTGATTGATTTGGACTATTGTCATCTTAACAATAACGAACTTTCTAATTCTTGAACATAAGTTGTTTTCTGTTTATTTGGCTCATTTTAAATTTTAAAACAATGTTTTATAGTTTCCAGGATACAAGCCTTATACTTCTTTTGTTAATTTTATATCTAAATTTATTCCTAAGTATTTTAGTGTTTTGATGTCCTTATTTACATCAAATTATTATTTTATTATACTTTATTTTCAGAGTGTTCATTGCTAATACACAGAAATACAATTGATTTTCATGTATTGATTTTGAGATCATTTATTAATTCTAATATCTTTCAGGTGGCTTTCTTAGAATGTTCTTTGTATGAGATTATGCCATTTGTACTGTAACACACAAAGTATCTGCAAAGATAGTTTTACTTCTTCCTGTCCAAACTGGGTTTCTTTTCTGTTTTCCTTGCTTAATTTCCCTGGTTAGAACCTTCAGCACAGTGTTATATAGAAGTGGCAGACATTCTCGTCTGGCTTCTGTTATAGGAGGAAAACACTTAGTCTTTCACAATTCAACAAGATGTTACTTATGGGGTTTTTGTAGATGGCATTTATCAACTTGAGGAAATTTCATTCTATTCTGAATTTACTTAGAATTTTTGTCAGGAATGAATATTGGCCATTGTCAAATGCTTTTTTCTGTGTCTGTTGAGATAGTCATATTTTTTTGTCCTTTGTTTTTAATATGATATATTAATTTATTTTCTTATATTAAACTAACCTTGCATTCCTGGAATAATTCTACTTGATTGTGGCATATGACAATTTGTACATGTGGTTGGATTTGATTTGCTAGTAATTGATTGAGGATTTTTACATGTGTGTTTATAAAATATTTTCATTTGTTCTTTTCCTTTCTTGTGATGTATTTGGTTTTGGTATTAGGATAATCCTGGCCTAATAGAATAATTTGAGAAGTATTTTCTCATCTTAGAGGAGTTTGTGATAAATTGCCTTGATTCCTTAAATGTTTGGTTCAGTAAAGCCATCTGGACTTGGGCTTTTCTGTATAAAAATTTTTCTTAATTACCACGTTTGTCTCTTTACTTGTGATAGACTTATTCAAATTTAGTATTTTTTTCAATTTCAGTAATTTGAGTCTTTCTAGGAATGGTTAGTTTTATATTAGTTATCTAATTTGTTGGCATATACTTGTTTATAGTATTTTATCAACCTTTTTAATTTTTGTAAGGTCAGTGGTAATATTCATTCTTTTATTTCTGATTTTAGTAATTTGGGTCTTTTTTTAATCCTGGTCAGCAGAGTTGAAATTTTGTCATTCAACAAGTTCTTTTCAAATACTGCCTTTTTGCTTTATGATTTTGACCTTTGTTTCATTTATTTCTCTTTTATTTTTTGATATTTCCTCCCTTCTATTTGATTTTAATTTATTCTTTTTCCAGTCATTTAAAGTAGAACTATATTGATATCTTGTTTGAGTTTTTTTTTCTTTTTTCAATACAGGCATTTATAGTTTTTTTTTATTTTTTATTTTTTAATTTTTTATATTGAGTTGGAGTCTTACTCTGTCGCCCAGACTTGAGTGTAGTGGCTGCTCCCGGCCACCGCAGCCTCTACCTGCTGGGCTTCCGCCTCAGACTTCCAAGTAGCTGGAACTACAGGTGCGCGCTACCATGCCCGGCTAAGCATTAGTTATAAATTCCTCCCAGACACTGGTTTTGGCATGTTGTGTCTGTTTTCATTCTTCCCAAAGTATTTTCAAATTTTTGTTTTAATTTATCTGACCCATTAGATTTTAGAAGTGTATTGTTTAATTGCTTTATATTTGTAGATTTCCCAAGTATCTTTCTGTCAATTTCTAATTTCATTTCATTTTAGACATAAAACATAAAATGTATTTTTAAACCCTTACAGTGGATTGAGACTTGTTTTATGTCCTAGCTTGAGGTCTATCATGGAAAATGTGTTATTGTTGTGAGAAGTGTTCAAAAATGCCCATTAGTTTGTTGTTTTTGTTTGTAGAGCCTAGGTGTTCTATTTCCTTGTTTAACTTCTGCCTGGTTGTCCTATTTTTGAAGGTAGACTTTTGAAGTTTTCCACTATTATTGTTGAATTGTCTATTTTTCCCTTTAAATCTGTTCGTTTTTACTTCATCAGTGTGTGTGTGTGTGTGTGTGTGTGTGTGTGTGTGTGTGTGTGCATGAGTGTGTCTGTGTGCATATACACATGTGCATAGGTGTGTTTATACTGCTTGGAGTTCTGTTATTTTCTGGTGAATTGATTCTTTTTATGGCTGACAGTTGTTTGCATTTAATAATTTGAGTAAGTGGTAAATCACCTCATTACAACCTTGCCTCCATTGTTTCTTTTGTGAAGTTAATTGTCAGGCTTATGGGGGTTTCCTTATATGTGATGGATCATTTATCTCTTGCTATTTTCAAGATTTCCCCTTTGTCTTTGTTTTTCAACATTTCTACTGTAATGTGTCTATTTGTGAATTTTTTTGCATTTATGCAACTTAAAGTTTGTTAAGCTGCAAGTTCATTGAATATGTTTCTTCCAGTTACTGAATAACCTAATTACTCCTTATTGTCTTACCTGGGGCATTTGGCTTATTTGTATTTTAGACCCAACCCCCGAAGAAATTTTTGGGCTTTAATCATAAGAGTGTGGCCGGGCTCGGTGGCTCAGCCTGTAATCCCGCGCCTTTGGGAGGCTGAGGTGAGTGGATTGCCTGAGCCCGTGGGTTCGAGACCCGCCTGGGCAAGTGAGACCTCATCTCTACAATAAATCAAAAAATCAGCCGGGCGTGGTAGCGCGCGCCTGTAGTTTCAGCTACTTGGAAGGCTGAGGCGGAAGGATCGCCAGAGCCCAGCAGGTCGAGGCTGTGGTGGCCGGGAGCGGCCACTG
>CAUYQG010019450.1:0-28890 GCA_963574415.1 Tarsius wallacei | reverse complement strand
TTTTATTTGAAATACTTATCCTATCTAAATTACCATCATTATCAAGCCATCATCATGGTTGGGACAAATTCATTACCTATTTGTTTTATGTTTTCTACATGTCTCCTTTTTGTTTTGTAAATAAACTTTTAATAGTTTCTTTTTTTTTTTTTTGAAGTTTTGAATATATTTTAGAATTTTATCGACACTATTGGCTTATTGCCTTTACATCTTCAATTTAATTTTTTTCAGTAGCTGAATCAGGATTGAAACTGTGCAAAATTAGTTTGTCAAATTTACCTTTAACTGACATTGTCACCTCATATGCAATGTTAGCAATTACATTTTGCTACTTTTTTTTCCTTATTCAATCCTTTGTGCTATTTCTTTCATATATTTTATACCGATATGGGTTACAAATTCCAATATACTGCCATTATTTTTGCTTTAAATATTAAATTGTGTGTAAAATTTTAAAATATAGAAAATATCTTCAACACTTATTCATCTATTTAACTATTTTAAGATGTGTCCAAATATTTATATAGTGTCATCTTTTTCTGCTGTATTTCTTATATTCTATAGTCTGTTTATGAAACATTTTATTTGTTAGTGTTTGTCTTTAAAAAAGGTTTTTATTTTGCCTCGTTGTTTTTATTGAGTATACAAGAGAAGACCTGGAATTACTTTTTGGAGGGTAGACCCCTTATAATACATGCTTCCCCCAACTAAGAAAGTATTCTAGGAACCCATCAGTATCAATGTGCTAGCTAGTGCTTTTGTGAGAGGCTGCATCCGGCTTCAGTGATTTTCTTTTCTTTCTTTTCTTTTCTTTTTTTTTTTTTTTTTGAGATTCTTTCTATAGTTTTGCCCTTTTCATGATGGGTGATTTACAAGTGCACCTGCCCACATCTCAGTGAGTGTTCAGCAGATTTTGACCAAAAACAGCATAACTTCCATGTCCCACCCTCCCTATTCACCCTATCTTGCCTAGCAACTGTTTTTTTTTTTTTGATTCCCTGGAGGAAAAAAAGAGTCCTCAAAGGGAAACATTTTTGCCAATGTGGAAAAGGTGAAACAACAACAAACAAAAATGGCAGAATCACTAAAGGCATCAACATTGACAAGTTCAAAAACTGTTTTGAGCAGTGGGAAAAAAAGCATCTCAATACGTGTATTGTATCAAATGGAGAGTACTTTGAAGGTGACTGAAGTTTAACATGTAAGAATAAATACACAATTTTTTACATAACTTTATTTTAGTATAGAGATATGGGGTACAAGTCAAGATTAGTTATGTAAGTAGTCTATGTGCGGGTGACGTTTGGGCCTCCAACTAGTCCTTACTTCCCCTGGTGTAGGGCCGGGTACCCTTTGTGTTGTTAATAGGCCCCTTCCTCCTCTGGCAGTGTCCTGTGTCTCTTGATCCCTCACTTGTGCTATTGTGATTAATGCTCAGGTTTCACTTATGAGTGAGAACATGTGGTATTCTTGTTTCTGCGATAGATTACTAAGCATGATGGCCTCCAACTCCATCCAATTTACTGCAAAGTCCATGATTTTATCCTTCCTATGGCTGCTTAATATTCCTTCATGTCTATGTACCATATTTTCTTTAGCCAATTCACTTTCTATGTTCTATAGGAAGTAAAGTTAGTTTCATTTTTTTTATAAATCAATTCTGGATTTTTTGGGTCCCATTTGTAAGGTTCTTAGTTGTCAAAAAAATATATATCTTAACAAATATATATATATATATATTGTTGTTGTTGTTGTTGTTTTGTTTTGTTTTGTTTTTTGAGTTGGAGTCTCACTCCGTCGCCCAGACTGGAGTGCAGTGGCTGCTCCCGGCCACCGCAGCCTCGACCTGCTGGGCTCCCGCGATCCTTCCGCCTCAGCCTTCCAAGTAACTGGAACCACAGGCGCGCAATACCACGCCCAGCTAATTTTTTTTGGATTTATTGTAGAGATGAGGTCTCGCCAAGTTGCCCAGGCGGGTCTCGAACCCACGAGTTCAGGCAATCCACTCACCTCAGTCTCCCAAAGTGCGGGATGACAGGCTGAGCCACCAAGACCAGCTCAAAATATATATATGTATATATATATCTCTTAAGTTATATATTGTGAAATATATCAATTCATTTTACTCTGGCTTGCACAGTTTTAAAAACAAAATCTGGCATAATTCTTATCTATGCTTTTGTGTATATATACATGCTTTTCCTCTGACTGATGTTAATAATTTCTCTTCATTACTGGCACTTAGCAATTTATTTATGATGACCTGTGATTTGCTCTGTTTTTGCCTGTGGATCTGTGTATGTCTGTTTATATTATTTGGAATTTTTCAGAATACTTGAATATATGGGGCATAGTTTATATTAAATTTGGAACTATTTCAGCCATTATAAAGGGTCATAATAGTTCCAAATTTAATATAAACTAGTTTTTGTTTGTTCTTTCTTTTGTGATTCTAATTTCACTTCTATTAAACCAGTGAATATTTTGTGACATGTATCTGAAAATATGTTTATCATTTTTACTTATGCTTTTCTCTCTGCTTCATTTTATATGCTCAGATTTACTAATTGTTTATTGTATAGTACCTTAATTGTTGTACATCTTACCCAGTTAATTTTTCATTTACAATATTGCATTTTCCAATTTTTTGAGTTGTTATATATGTGTGTATACATGTCCATATATATGTCATATTTTCCTGATTCTTTATATATGAAATATTATTTCTATCAGATGGGAGATAGTGTATATATTATATTGAGTGCTAGATTTCATTTGCATTCTTACAAAATGTGTTAGGCTTTTTTTAAGGCAGTTAACTTACTAACTTATCTGTTTGATCCTTTTACATCATTGTTTTAAGCACTACAAGGGCAGCTCAAGAGTAGCCTTTAATCTAGGATTTGTTTAGCTTGAATTCCAAGATGTGCTTCATGTGGTATTTCTACTGAATGCCATGTATATTAAATGAAGTCTCTGTACTCTGGCTGGAGGACTCAATAATTTCCCAATCTGTGTAAACTCTGAGAATTGTTTATCTTATAGTTCCCTTAGGAAAAAATCCTTTCTTTAAGAAATTGTCTTGCTTCTCCTTGTAGGGTTCCTTGAGATAGTTGATATTTAGCCCCAAATTTAGGATTCATGAAAATATTTAGATTTCATTCTCTGCATAACTTTCTTCTCTCTAGAATTCTGTTCTGCAAATTGTATAAGTTTCTGAAGGAGTTAAAACATTTTTTTCTGGAATATTGACTACTTGAGTTAAAGACACTTAAAATACAGCAGGTGCAAGAAGATCACTTTGAACTTCATGTTGCTTCTTAAGAGAGGACATGAAAATTCTGTATGAAAGACACTCTCCCTGTAGTGGAAAAAAAGGCAACATCTATATCATCAAAGACGAGAAGTTGAGACTAAGAGAATTCTGTACATACTCATATCTTTGAAGACTCCCCTCATAATTTAGTTTCTTATTTAAAACATATTATTATTTGTCCCAATTTAGTATATAAGTAACTGTCTCTGTTTCTTTGAGTCTTCATTACTCTATGAAAATTCTTATGTCACATAAATCAACTTGTATGATTTTCTCCTGTTAGTCTATCCCATGTCAATTTAATTCTCAGACTCAAATGGAATCATAGGATTATGGAGGTGAAATTTTTCCATGCCCATACCCGCATTTTCTCAAACAAGTGTATTTTTCCCCAACTCAAAAAGATCCAGGCTCTGTTTGAGTTCTTCTCCGCAGAAAGCAGTGAAAATCTTACCACCAGACAGGAATTTTGGGCAATGTTAGAATTCACCTTCTCGGTTTCTCGTCTTTCAGTTATCATAATGCGATGCTTCCTCCTGCTGAATGTTAGAAAATAGTGTCTCTTCTATTTTGTCTAATAATGTAATATTTTAAAAATTGCTACATAGCTTATACTTTAATGAATGTTCATTTAAAGTATCTATAAACAAAAGTAACATTTAAGTAAAATATATGCAGTTTTAGGACATAAAATTTATCCATGTAAAATAAAATACTCACAGACAAATTACACTTAATATGTCAAATAATATTGATCGTATTGAAATTAGTTAAAATGTTTTACCCAATTCAGGGTAAAGCATCAAAATAATTAGTAAAAATTTCTAAAAGGAATAACACACATTTATTACATTTTGGATAGCAAAATTCATCATCTCTAAAACATCTATAGCTGACTTTAGGCATAGGTCCTTTCAACAAGTAAGAGCACCCAATTATTTTAGGTGCTACAACTAATCTAATACACCATATTTTTTGTGTTTTATTTTTTGTTTTAGTCAATAGCCTCACTCTTGCTTTCTAATCATAGTAGCAGAAAGTATAATTGACATTAATTGAATAATGTGTGATTCATTAGCCTGACTTCTAAATAATAAGGATAAAATGCATACTATTTAGTTCTTATTTATAAAGACATAATTACACTTCTATGAATTGCCTATTGATAAGCTCATTAATGATTTCTTTTCTAAGGTAATATATATGACTGTTCTTGTAAGTAGATTAATATAGACAACATAAGAAGTTCTAAAATATGTCAACATGATTAACCGTGTAAAATGATATTCAATTCTTCATAAACAACAGATCATTAATGACTGCCATCATATTAGCAGTGATATTTTGAGTCATCAGATATCTTCTAGAATAGTTAATTTAGCTATAACATCATAATCTTCTTCCAATAATTTCACATTTATTAACAAAATATTGTGGGCATATTTGGAACAATTTTATTTTCTGAACTTGTGCCTTGCTTACAAACCATGAAACAGCAGTTGTATAACTATTCACAACTTTTCTTCTAACATGTATATAGATGTCTACTCTATGAATCAACATTACCATTTTCAATTGCTGCTGGTATGAAAAATGTCAGTTTATTTCCAAATCTATAAATTTTACTCTGAAAGGCTCTACAAAAACTAATGTATTATTTTCCACAAGTCTTACTAGTTTCACAATATAGACTTCATATGTATGCAGCCCTTGGAACTTTCTATCTTACAATGATTAGGATGTGTGTGATAAATTTTTTGATCTAGGAAGAGTTTAGCCATTCTGAATGCTACATTTCTTACTAGTCAAATAAATAAATCAAAGGTTACAACACCAAGTTTGTTCTAAAGGTATAGCAACATGAAAAACAAGATTAAAATATGGGTTCTTTCTACATGAATCCTTCTACTCATGCCTAGTATATTTTAAAATTTTCTTTCACAGAGAATGCATCCTCTAAATGTATTTGCTTTATGATTGCCTATTGAGAATCTAATAAAGTGTAAAAGCTATACAGGTTTTTCTGTGTTCTCTTTACATTGTTTTGACTACCTCTTCCTTTCTGATCTCTCTCTCTCTCTCTCTCTCTCTCTATCTCTCTCTCTCTCTCTCTCTTTCTCTCTCTCTCTCTTTCTGTGCACTTTGAAGGTATTTTTTCTTGTTGAAGACATTTTTCTCATAGTATTTCAAAACTCTCCTGAACTTACTTGCTTACATATTTATTTTTATCCATTGGAAAATATATCAAAGAGACCCATGTATCCAACTATTTTTTTAAAATTATCTTGTATATTCTCTATCACAGTATTGCCTCCTAAAAAATGTTTGTTAATTAAGGCCTTGATACAGAAACATCTTATAGGAAAACTGACTTTCAGTATTGATATATCTGAATGTGCACAAAGTTTTCTATTCTGTCTCTAAATATCTTTGAGATTTACCTTCTCCCAAATTAGCTTTACTCTAAGGCAATTCCACTCTTTATTTTGGCTGGGTAACCATGGACAGCTCCAGATCAAATTCTTACTAGGTCACCAAATTCCAGAAGTAGACAGGCTTTTAACTTTTCAAAGTTTCCATTAAAGTTTTGGAGAATGGACTCAGAGTAGCCTTGTTTGGGTTGCATACCCATGTCTGTAGCAAATCAGGTGAAGTTAGGAGAAAGGAAAATATACAGATTAGCTAGGACTTCATCAGGCTATCAACAATATACGGAGTTGGGGAATAGGAGGGTAGATGAGGATGGTAAGATTGGTCCCAGCTGGAATGATAAATTGGAAAGAGTGGAGAGTTTAATAACTAAATAGAATAATAAAAGGCTGCTTGACAGACCAAAAAAAAAAAACCCAAAACAAAACAAAACAAAAAATATGATCACTACAATATAACAAGGTTTTGGAAAAACAGCCTGCAATAATCAATATGAGAAACATGGATTTCTCTATAGTCCAACTATAATTAACTTGAATAATGCTACATTAGTTTAATAAATTATCTAATATCTATTGACAATTATTTACCATTTATTTTTACTATTTCAAACTATATTTTTTTTTCAAAAGTACCTCTTACTACATATGCTATTTTATTACATTTGTTTTTCATTTGGACAATGCAAGCTAAAGTGTATAGTGTGGTATTCATACTTTGGGCATGTGGCAAAAAGTGAGAGTATATTTGTGACTAAAAAGAATGATCATCATAAAAAGTTGAAAATGTATATATGAGCTCCATTAAAAAATGGAAAAAATGAAAAGTAGTAAATAATTTTTTATTTCTATTTAATGTAAATGCATACACACCTAAACATAAAAAGAAAGAAAATAATAAAGTGTTGAGAGAGTAAGAAAAACAAGAGACAGAAAATAAAGAATGGCACCATCTACAAATATTTTATATAAATGTATATATATATATATATATATATACATATATATATTCCACAAGCAAAATATCTTTTAAAATGCCTGTCTGGGCATATAAAATAGCTTCAAAAGACCAATTATTGGCAATTTGAGATTAAAAAAGAAAAACCTCTTATAGGATTCCTGGACTAAAGCATGCGCATGTGGGCACAAGCGCACACACACATGAGGAGGACCCCAGAATTCACAGAATTTAATTATAACAATTGTGCATTTGTTTTTACATGATGAAACTTCAGTCGCCTTCAAATTACTCTGTATTTGATGCAATACACCTATCAAAATCCTTTTTCAACTATCAAACTGCATCAAAATACTCTGTATTTGATGCAATACACCTACCATATAGGTTTTGAACTTGTCGATTTTGATGCCTTTTAGTGCTTCTGCTGTTTTTTTCTTTCACCTCTTCCACATCAGCAAAATGTTTCCCTTTGAGGACTTTTTTCTTTCAGGGGAACAAAAAAGAGTCCCTCAGAGTGAGATTGGGTGAAGAGGGAGTGTAGAGCATGAAGGCCATGCTGTCTTGGTCAAAAACTGCTGAAAACACAGTGCAGTGTAGGCAGATGCACTTGTAAATCACCTATTATGAAATGGGCAAGCATGTTGAAAAAAATCTCAAAAGAAAAAAAAAAAATTACTTAAGCTGAATGCAGCCTCTCACAACAATGTTATCAGGTATATTGATGCTGATGAATGCCTAGAACAAATATTTAGTGGGGAAAGCCTGTACTACAAGGGGCCAACCCTCCAAAAAATAATTATTTTTATGATATATATATATAATCATATGTATACATATATACTACATGTGATTCTAAAATGCATAAAATTATTACAAAAGAACTTTTAAATAATGCATGAGACAAAATCAAACATATAGAGACATTTTAATACAATTACAAAAGAATGATATGTTTTTTACAACTGAATAGACTATTTTAAAGAAGTAGCAGACTAATATAAGGATGTAGAAGACAATGAAGACAATTGACATTTTTGAGACTGCATATTTTTTTTCTTTTCTTTTAGGTCATATACTCTATCTTAGAATTCACAAAAGTAAGTTAATTTAGCAAATATTTCAGCTTATAGAGCTGTCTGTTGCGAACATTGAATACCATTCTATTTCCATGGGAGCTTGTTCTGTCCTGACACTCACAATTGGCCTTTTCTTAAAAAATACTTAATTTAAAATGACTTCACATTTCTCCTCAGTTAAAAACACATGTGAACACTTGTTTCTTGTAAAACTCACCATCTTTCTTAATACATTAAAAACCCCTCCTTTCTACCTTTATTCTATCTGGATGCATTGTTGCAGCTATCATCTCATCATTAAAAATGATTGTCTACATATCTCTCACCTCTCTGTGCTGTAAGGACACCAGTTGTTTTCTGTTGTTCTTTGCCTGCACAGTACCTAGAAGACAAAAAGACCTTAATTTGCTTGTGGTGAGTGTGTCTGTGTGTGTGTGTGTGTGTGTGTGTGTGTGTATTAGTATTTGTGATGAGGGGACACATGTGTACATGTATATATTTAGATGTGACTATGGGGACAGTGGTAAGTTTTTTTCAGGATGATACCCTCAAATCCAACATGTACTTTTCTTTTTTGGACATTGCTGTTACTGTTACCTTAATAGAGCACTAATAATTATTTTCCTTTAGTTCCATCTAAATTATCAGTGTTTACCTTCCAAAGGATTAAACAAATGATGCCTTAATTGCACAGTATTTTTTGTAATTTGTGTCTTTAATGTTAAATGTAAATAACCAATAAACCATAGTCAACTTTTTTGTTGTAAAATAAATGAATTTTACAATTGTTATTAAAACTGGGCTTTGTTGAAGTTGTTAGAATGAATTTAAATCAGGGACAAAGAATGTTTTATTGATCCGTGTCTCATTTCCTGCTAAGCAAATCACATATTTGTCTCTTGAAACCTCACAACACTCAATAAATATTCAAGAGTGACTCAGCGGTAGGTTATTTCATAAACAAGAAGATATAGACAAGGCTTGATGTGTTCTACCTGTCTTTGCCAGGAAGTTTAAAGCACAACTTGAAGTGTATGTAAAGACTTTGCCCAAGGCAACAGACACAAATGATTGCCTACATGGAGAAATACTTTTTAATCAGTAGATTATCCAACAAGATGGCAAAATTCTTGCTTGTTCAGCAGTCTGGCAAAGCATTCCTGTAGGTTATTGTATTTGCAAATAGTAAAAATGTCTTTCCAACTTTCCCCTGACATATGCCTCATTTATTTTAACCCTGTAAGTCTGTAGGAAATGCATCTTTCACTGAAGTAAATTGTAAGTCTCTGGCGTTCTGTTTTTCCAATTTCAGTATAATGATAGAAAAGAAGACAGCAGAACTCAAATTTCAGTTTTTATATCCTATTTTAAAATGTTAAATCATTGAGTTCTATTACACAGTGTGATGACTGTAGCTCATAATCTAGTACTGTACATTTCAAAATTGCTAAGAAGGTAAGTTTAGAATATTCTTGTCACAAAAAATGTTAAGTATTTAAAGTGATTGTTGTGTTAACTAGCTTGATTTAATTATTCGACATTGCATGAATAAATTATAATATCACTTTGTACCCCATACATTATATAATTGTAAATAATCAATTTGTTAAATAGTTAAAGAAACATAACATATTAGATTCTAAGGCACAACTCTTTAATGAAAATCTTTGGATAGAATATGACAGAAAAAATGTTTTATAACAACACATACACACATACAAGAAATTTCATCTCTAAAAGATTGTTATGAATTGGTTTTGACATTATCCTGTTAAACTTATGTGTGTTAGCTTCCTTTAGTTCAAAAGCCTATCTAAAATATTTGTGAATTGTGTGATACAAACACATATGTATTCTTCCATGGACAAAGATTGGTTTTTGTTCTGAAGAAAAAATAAAATTGTGGAACTAATTCCAATAATCAAATATTTTGTTGAAACCAATAATTATCAAATGTTTCTTCTACCAAATTTTTTAGAGGAATCATTACATTTTTCAGTCAACCATGAAATTAACTCCTGATCTTTCAATCCTATCACTGGATTTTTAGATAGCCTTCTCAGTTTCACAAATAACAAAACATAGGTGCATATTAACATCTAAGGTGACTTTCTAGAAGTGCCAATTTAAACTGATATTGAAGAGTGGCAACAGTATACCCCCAAACACGGCATTTTGACACAAGTATTACTTTTAACTGAAGACACTTAAAAACAGCAGGTGCAGGAAGAACATTCTAAATTCTCTTTTCTTCCTTGAAAACAGAAAATAAAAACTCCCATGTGAAAGGTGTCCTTTCTGCTACAGGAGAAAAGAAACATTCTTCAATGAAATAATTCCGTACAAACAGACTTTTTAAAAAAAAATTTCTATTTTCCTTTAGCCTTCCCACATAAGTTGGTAACTTCTCCATAATTGCTTCATTGTGTTCAACATAATACAGTATAAAGGCATTTGGGATTTACCACTTCTTTGGGTCTTAATTTCCTTATGAGGACTCCCTTGTCATATTAAACTCATATTACATTTATATGCTTTTTTTCTGTTAGGTTAACTTATGCTATTTTCAGACCCTGCTGAAACCCAAGAGGACAGAGGTAAAATTTTGCCTTTCTTACAGTATAGCAAAAGAAAATACAATTATTTTCCATGTACCGCTACATTTATTCCTTCAGTTCCAATACACTCTAAATTTTTCTTGTGTGGCTGTTAACCCTAGGGTTAAGAAAGGTAAAATAAAACAAAGAAGATAAATCACAGTAACTTCAACTCACGGAAGTATTTGAGTAAGAAAACATAAGAGCAAGAGAATTAAATAAAATAAATGCTTTTCTCAGAAGAGAAAACATTGGTAAGAGAAATACAAGTTTAAAAAATCAACATAAAATGTGGTACAAAAGTAAAATGAGAAAATATATAAAAAAGGGAAAACATATTTTAATATGACACAATTAAGAAATATAAATTAATTATTATTAATATTTGAGTTGTAATTATCTTTTTACCCAAATTCACTGATATATTTTCTCAGTTCTATAACCATATAGTTAGAATAGAAAATATTAAATTCAAATATTTAACTATATCTGAACTAATCAGCACTTTTCCATTTTGCAATTCAAATACCTGCACATATTTAAAATACTAATTAGAAAAAAAACTAGCAACAGTAGAAAATTTAGTCAAAAGTTTTAAATTTCTATGACAAAAGGATTCTTTGACACAGGCTGACTAAAATGTCTTGAGTTTGTGCATCTTAACATTTTCCCTATCTAATATGTTTTTGAATAGTCTGTGTCCATTCAATACAAATTCAAAGGGAAGCATTGGTTGACTGTCTTATGTTCAGAGCACTATAGGAGAGACTATCAACAGATTTGCACTTAAATCTTTTAGGACTTTTGCACAATCCAGATAACTGGTGGATGCTAGGGTGCTCTGCATGGCCCTGGGGATCAGGGTTAGTCAGAGAAGTTGGTTCAGAGAGCACTTGTTGAAACAAAATCTAAAGAGTTACAGGCATTAATCACTAAGTTCTGAATTAATGATTAAGGAGGGAGGAGGGAATAAGATGTATCAAGGCTCTGAGAAAGGAGAAAACGCAGGGCACCTAGAGGGTGAGTAATAGCCTTGGAATGGGAGAGCTGGTTTGGAGACATACCAAGGAGAGGTGAATGTTGAGATGTGAGTGGTAAGTAGGTTACAGACAGTTTTCTAGAATATGCCCATGGAAAAGAGTGAGGGGGTTGATCTTAATTTTAGAAGCTACAGGAAACTACTATAGAGGTTTAAAAAGTATAGCAATATATTTTAGAATACTGACTGCAGTGTAGAAAATACAGTGATGTTGAATGAGAACAGAATAAGCAAAACTAGAGATGTACCTATTGTCTTTGTCCAAGGAAGATGTTATGATAGTTCAGAGGAAGGCAGAAGCAGAAGACAGACTTAAGAAATGTTTAAAAGATAAAATATTGCCAGAACACCCTGTTCCTCTCCAACCACTATATCTTCTGAATTGATTGGAACTACTTGATAGCTCTAATCACTTCAGATGTTAATGACTCATTTTATATAATGCTCATATTAAATCATAGT
Organism: Tarsius wallacei; assembly: GCA_963574415.1. NCBI lineage: Eukaryota > Metazoa > Chordata > Mammalia > Primates > Tarsiidae > Tarsius > Tarsius wallacei. Next base: position 17,010 of record CAUYQG010019450.1, on the reverse strand, counting down.
AAAATAGAGGCTTCCCTTTTATTTCCTAGTTTTTAGTTAAGCTAGCATTCCTACTTCTTCTGGACACTGAGGCACTGCTTCCAGCTTTCAGTTCTGAATTCATACTGTGACTTTTTTCTTGCTCAATTTGAAGATGTAAACTTAGAGGAGGGGCAAGATGGTGATGGAACTAGTGGCAGTGTGTGAGTCTTTGCATGGGTGAGTGTGCATAAGAATGAATCTGCATGTGTGTGTGTCTATCCAAGTGGGTGAGTGCAGACACAAGAACAAGCACCTGGGGCTCCCATGCAGTAGTGGCTGCAACTTACCACTTCTCTGAATTCACCACCTCCTGCACTGAAACATCTGCCATTCTCAAGACATCTCCAGGAAAATATTTCAGAGATTAGCCACCTCTCAGCACCTGGACCCTAGTCTGACACCACCAACCATGACAACTGGTAGCAGGATCATGGAGAAAGCACAGGAAGTAGGTCCAGAGCCGAGTCTCACTGGAGGAGAAGATGCTGACTGGCACCATTTTCTCTGTTCCGGAACCTGGACATAGATATCCTTTGGCTCAAACAATACTGGGAAGCCTTCATCCTGGGACTGAGGAGTGAGCTCCGTACCCTTCTGAGATCCATCATTATTTTCCAGGGAGGATACTCCACGTACACAATACCCCAAGATAGCAGGTGACTTGGAAACCCAGATGCCCCATCCTCCACACTGGCCAATTCACAGATGCTGTACAGTTGAAGTGGAGACCTAGCAGCACACAAGTAGGGTGAGTCTTGATCCAATCCAGCCCCTTTCTGCCAGCAGTCTGTGGTGTGTCTGACTTATATGGAAAGCAGTCTGATAGCCCATGAATAGAGCAGAGGGGAGGGTCTAGGGACCTAGCCTGCTCCTTCCCATAGCGAGTCAAAAGCAGTGGTGCTTGGGACACACCAATAAAAAAGTAATCTAAAGTTCCAGAAATGGATATAAGAGGAAACAAGAGGTAGCTCAAAACACACAAAAGTTTTAAGTCGTTTTTTCTTCTTTTTCACTCACCCACTCTATACATATCTTTGTGTATGTATTTTCTGACTTTATCCCCCCCTTTTTCTCCCTCTACTTTTTTTTTTTTTACATATGGGTATATTTGAGGGTGAGTGCATCTTCCTTCTTGTTTGTTGTTGTTCTGTTTTGCCTCTGTTTATTTGTTCATTTGGTTGCTGTTTGTTTTCCTTTTTCTTCTTTCCTTCATCTTCCTTTAGTCTCCTTTCTTCCTTTCTCTATTCTTTTCCTTTATCTTATCCCATTTTGGTTTCAAGGGGTATACATACATTCCCACCTCATGGATATAATGTAAGGTGGTGGGAAATGGGTTCCAGGGGGCCCACACCCAAGTCAGTGAATATTGTGAGCTGCAGGTAGCTGATGAACCTTAGTAACCCCCATTACAACTTAATCAAATTTCAAAACTGTAAAAAGACAGCACAGCCCTCTACCTCCAGGCAAGCTTCAAAACTGAACAAATCCAGAGAATTTACATAAGAAAGAATAGGGGATTGACCAAACAGAAGTGAACTCTAGCTTCCCATCACTGAGTAACAGAATTAAAGAGGAAAAAAGTGGGGGGTGCATCACAAATGACGAGGTATCAGTGGAAGAACACAGGTACCCCCCAGGCCCCTGGAAGAGAGTGTCTGAGAATACAGACTTTGAAACTCAAACAATGAAGAGCCACCAGAACAACTGGTCTCAGAACACAAATCCAGACATCAAGGTATTGATGGAGTCTGTGAATACAAATGATGAAAAGCAAGAAGAAAGAATGAAAGAGTTGATATTGGAGATGATGGCAATGAAGAGAATAATGAATAATAAATAACAAATTGACAGCATGAAAAGCAGAATTAACCAAGCAGAAGAAAGAATTTCAGAGCTTGAAGACAGATATACGGAATTAACCCAAATGGTTAAAAACACAGAAAAAAACTTCAAAAGACAGAACAAAGCCTCCTAGAGATGTGTGAGTATATTAAAAACTGAACTTAGGCCTGATCAGCACTCCTGAGGAAGAAAGGGAGGAGACAGAGTACACCTTGGAACAAACATTCCATTAAGTTATCCAAGAAAACATCCCTCATCTCATCAGAAACATGACCATCTAAACACAAAAGATTCAGAGAACCCCTGCAAAGCATCAAATGAAAAGACAAACTCCCAGACACATAGTAATTCATTCACACACAGTAGTTACAAAAGAATCAATCCTAAAGGCAGTGACAGAGAAAGGTCAGACTGAGAAAGACCAATTAGAATAGCAATAGACTTATCTAAGGAAACAATACAAGCTAGAAAAGGCTGGACTCCAATCTTCAAAGTTTTCAAAGATAAATAATTCCAACCAAGTGTTTCTACCCAGCTAAGCTAAGCTTCATCAGTGATGGAGAATTAAAATTCTTCCCAGACATCCAATCCCTAAGAGAATATGCTACTTTTAGACCAGGTCTATAAGAGACACTTAAGAACGTATTAAGCACAGAAGAAAGAATAAAAGAATGACAACACATTTCCCAGAAGAACTGGAAAACACAGAATCAACAAAGAATATATTGAGATGGCAAACTTGAAAACACACATCAACACACAATTTAAAAATCATGTAAACAAACAAGCAAAAAAACTTCATAAGAGCCTCATGAAAGGGATAAACTGTCACATATCAATATCAACATGAATATGAATGGACCAAATACACCACTGAAAAGATACAGAATGGCAAACTGGATAAGAAAAAGCAAAACCCAACAATATGCTGTCTATAGGGAAAATATCTCACTACAAAGACACCCACAGACTCAAAGTTAAAAGATGGAAAACAAACTTTCTAGCAAATGAAAAACAAAAGGAGGCAGGAGTCACAATTTTAATATTGTGACAAAACAACCTTCAAGCTGTCAAAAATTTTAAAAGATACAGAAGAACACTACATAAGGATAAAAGGCTCAATTCGTCAACAAGAATATACATCCTAAATGTATATGCACCCAACACAGGAGTACCAGGATTTATAAAGCAACTAATAAGTAAACAAAATAGGATACTGACTCTAACATTATCATAAATGAGGACTTAATTACCCCACTAACAACCATAGATAGATCAAGGCAAAAAATCAATAAGGAGAAATAAGGAGATCCAGACACAACTTGATGATTGTACCAAATAAACTTAATAAATAACTACAGAACACTCCATTCAATAGCCACAGAGTATACATTCTACTCATTACCACATGAAACATACTCCAAGATTCACCACATCCTCAGTCCTAAATCAAGCATAAACAAATGTCATATGATTGAAATATTACCATGCACCTTCTCAGACCCAGTAAGATAAATATAAATATGGCCAACAGGACCCTTCCAAACCACACAAAAACATGGACACTAAATAGTACAATGCTGAACAACTCCTGGGAAAACACAGAAACTAAAACAGAAATTAAAAGATTCTTGAAAACAAATGAAAACAAATACACATCTTACCGACACCTCTAGATTGCCCTAAAAACAGTTGTAAGAGGGGAATTTATATCTCTATGAGCATACATCAAGAAAATGGAAAGACCAGTCAACAGCCTAAGATATAACCTAAAGGAGTTAGAAAGACAAGACCACTAAAACCCTAAATAAAGCAGAATAATCCAGCTCATCAAAGTAAAAGCCCAAATAAGGGACATAAAAGAAAAAAGATCATAGAAAAAAAGTCACTGAAACAAGAAGCTGGTTCTTTGAAAGGATAAACAAGATTGATGGAGTCCTAGCCAGATTACCAAGAAGAAGAAACCAAAGGCCCAGATAAATCAATCAGAAATGTAAAAGATCAAATCACAACTAACCCTGAAGAAACATAAAATATTATCAGAAATTACTATACCCCTTTGTATGGAAACAAATTCAAAAACCTAAACAAAATAAAGGACTTTCTGATATCACACAACATCCCAATGTTGAAACAAAAGAAAATAAAGATCCTAAATAAACCAATAACAACCTGGGAAATTGATTCATCATAAGACGACTACTTACAAAATAAAGCCCTGGACCAGATGACTTTGAAGTGGAATTCCACAAAGCATACAAGGAGCAGCTAATACCAACCCTACTGAAAGCATTCCAGGCAATTGAGAAAGACAGAACTCTCCCCAAATCTTTTTATGAAACTAACATTATACTGTATGGAGGGGACACTACATAGTGATAAAATGCTCAATCCATCAATAAGAAATATGCATCCTAAATATATATGCACCCAACACAGGAGCACCAGGATTTATGAAGCAACTAATAAGTAAACTAAAAAAGGATACCGACTCTAACACTATCATAAATGGGAACTTAATTTCCCCACTAAAAACCCTAGATATATCATCAAGACAAAAAAATTAGTAAAGAGATCCAGACACTTAACTTGATGCTAAACCAAATAAATTGAGTAGATAACTACATAACACTCCACCCAATAACTTCCATTCCACCCAGTCCTTCTCATCAAGATTCTAGCAAATTGGATCTTAACAACACTTCTCAAAAATTATCCACCATGACCAAGTATGCTCCATCTCCAGGATGCAGGTCTGGTTTAACTTCTGCAGTACCATAAATGTAATCATATATATCAACAGATATAAAAACAAAAACAAGATGATTTTATCATTAGACACAGAAAAGGCTTTCAACAGAATCCAGCATCCCTTCTTGATAAAAATCCTTGAACACCCAGGTATAGGGGGAACATACCTCAAAATAGTAAAAGTCAACCACAATAAACCCACAGGCAACATATTGCTAAATGGACAGATAATGGAAGCATTTCTTCTGAAAACCAGAACAAGACAAAGCTGCCCACTCTCACCCCTCCTGGTCAACATAGTGTTGGAAGTCCTAGCTAGAGCAATCAGACAAGAGAAAGATATCAGGGATACCCGAATAGGAGAAGAGGAAGTTGAGCTATCTCACTTTGTGGATGATATGATCCTATACCTAGAAAACCCAAGGAAATCTATCAAAAAACCCTTGCACTGATAAAGGACTTTGGCAAAGTCTCAGGTTATAAAATCAACATGCAAAAGACAGACACATTTATACACCAACAAAAAACAGGAAGAGAAGCCAATAAAAAGCACAATCCCATTCACAATCGTCATAAATAAATAAATAAATACATAAATAAATACCTTGACATTTTCCTGATTGGAGAAGTGAAAGACCTTTACAATGAAAACTACAAAACACTGCACAAAGAAATCACAGAAGACACAAATAAATGTAAAAATGTTCCATGCTCATGGATTGGAAAGATTAACATTGTGAAGATGTCCAATAATAAAAAACTACAAAACACTGCACAAAGAAATCAAAGATACAAGATACAAATAAATGTAAATATATTCATGTTCGTAGATTGAAGGATTAACATTGTGAAGATGACCATGCTACCCAACACAATCTACAGATTCAACACAATACTCATTAAATTATCATCATCGTTGTTCTCAGACCTGGAAATGACAATACAAAAATTCATATGGAAACAAAAATGACCACAAATAGCCAATCCTCAGCAAAAGAAACAACGTGGGTGGTATTACATGTCCAGTCTTTAAACTTTATTATAAGGCTACAAATCAAAATAACCTGGTACTGGTACAAGAACAGGCATATAAACCAATGGAACAGGACAGGGATTCTGGAAGCCAAACCTCAATTTCTTAACTTACTCATCTTTGACAAAGCTGCCACCAACAGCCACTGGGAAGAGGAGAACCTATTCAGTAAATGGTGCCAGGAAAACTGGCTGACCACATAAAGAAGAATGAAATAAGATCCCTACCTATCACTGTACACAAAAATCAACTCTAAATGGATCAAGGACCTAAACATAAAATCTCAAACCATAAGAATCTCAGAAAACACAGGAGACGCCCTTATGAAAATTGGAATATGCAACCAATTCCCGATCAAAACTTTGAATGGCCATGCCATAAGAGATAAGATAGTCAAGTGAGACCTCATCAACTGAAAAGCTTCTGCAAAGCAAAATAAACTATCAAGAGGGTGAGAAAAATATTTTTTTACTGCAAAAATAATTTTTACTGCAAGCCAGATATATATTTTTTTCTCATACATTAAAGACATAACAGTGTACCTGAGAAAGGTCTAACATCCAGAATCTACAAGGAACTCAGATGTACCAAATGAAAAAAAAAAATAGCCCCATCAAATAGTGGCCAAAAGACATGCATAGATACTTCTCAAAAGAAGACATATGAGCAGCTAACAGACACATGAAAAAATTCTCAGCCTCACTAATAATCAGAGAAATGAAAATCAAAACCACACTGAGTTACCACCTAACTCCAGGAAAAATGGTCATCATTAATAAAAAAAGAAACAACAGATGCTGGCAAGGATACGAAGAAAAGGAAATGCTTCTGCACTGCTAGTGGGAGTGCAAACTAGTTCAACCTCTGTAAAAAACAGTGTGATGATTTCTAAAATAACTGGAAATTGGCCTTCCTTGTTGAAATATCTTTCTGCAAAACCTATAATAGCCTGTAATAGCTTGCTTGACATAAGTAACTCCATTTTGTAATGGATCTTCCATCTTAACCCAGAAATGGCCCCCTTATGTAACCTTCCCATAATCACACCACACACCCACATTCCTATTCCCTTAGAAACTCCCCAGCTGCAAATTCTGTATCTAATATAACTGTCCAATGTTTTGCCAAGAAAATGTAAACCAGCAGTACAGCTTATGTAATTTTGCCTTTATATAACCTTTACTCACTCTGTTTGGGGCCGAGACCTTTTATGGCAATGACCTTTCTTGGTCACCAGCCCAAATAAAGGACTCACAATTTGACCCTCTCTGCATGTTGGAGGCTCCTTTCTCGCTACCCAGCTATAACATTATGACCCAGCAATCCTCCTTCTGGGAATATACCTGGAGGAACTCAAATCATTCTACAAAATAGATACCTGCACACGCATGTTTATTGCAGCACTTTTCACAATAGCAAGAGCATGGAACCAACTGTGCTGCCCATTGAAACAGGACTGGATAGAAAAAATGTGGTACAATGTTCCAATACACAATGGAATATTAAACAACTATAAAGAAGGAAGAAAACTATGGACTTTTAGCAACTTGGATGGACTTGGAGTCTGTCATACTCGGTCATCTATCACAGAAACAAAGTGAGTGCCACATGTTCTCACTCATAAATGAACCCTAATACCTACCATAACATTACAAGAATGGGATTGGCAGTAGCAGCACACTCCTGGGGGCAGTGGGTGGGGGTAGGACAACATAAAATTAGTAAAGGTACCTGATTCTAATCCAGGCAAAGTGAAGACCAATGAGAGTCCCAAACTTTACCTATATCTAGACCACTCATGTACCCAATCCTGACTTGTATCCCACATCTTTAAAATTTTGGTCTGGCTTATGCCAGTAATGATTACTGAGTACTTCAATTGTTCATAAAGTAAGCTCAGAGCTCACTTATGTCAAAGCGATAACCAGTAAAGATACTGTCTCACTATTGATGGAGAATGTTGATAAAGTTATTGAAAGAACCGAGCAGTCTTCAAATTGAAATAACCAAATAATTGATATTGCTAGATGTTTTAGTTTCTCCAGAAAGAACAATCTAGGAGAACTGTACAATTTTAGTAAGTAACTACCCACCACAAGGAATTCGTATAAATGATAAGTATTAGTACATACTATCTTCTCAGCAAAGCTATGGAAACTGAGTCACTGGAAATTTAATTAACATTTTTGATGGCATGTGGTTAATTTGGATAGTAAAGATGGAAGAACCTTCAAAAAGCTACTTTGCATCATGTAATAAAACGGTTTAATTTTCATAAGGAGATCTCTAAACCTAACTCAAGAATTAGTATTAATTCTATAAAATTAAGATACATAATGTCTTTTTGTCAATTTTTAATCTAAATGGGTTGCTTTGTTCTACAACTTCAAACTCTGCCTCAATAATCACATTTTTATGCTCTTAGTCACTGACATATAAAAATAATGTATTTCTCTTTTAAAAACTATGTACATATTTAATAAGCAATTCATGTTAATTGTAGAATGATTAAAAATATGTATAGCAAAAAAGCATTCAAAAAGTTCATACTTCAAAATCATTCTATGAAATATATTTATGCAAATATTTTACACATATATATACATATTTAGGTTGTTTTGTTTTGACTTTTGAGAAATGGTATCATGTAATAGATACTGATATGTAGTTTTTTTTATTCCAACACTATATTGTGCACATTATTTAGGTAGCAAGATCTACACAGATACATAATTCTTTAACAGTTATGTGGTTCACACACACAATTTCTGGTAATATATTAATATTTATTTAATGAAATTCTCTATGTAACTCTATGCAAATATGTACTATTTTACCACATAGTCATCAAAAAGTGCCAACCTGAAGGGAAGGAAACATGGATCAATGTTGTTTGGAAGAGCAATGTCTTCAATAATGACCAGGTTCAATATCTGAATTCAATAACAGCTGTCAGTCATGCTCAGTAAACAAAATTTCTAATAAGTGATACTTTCCTTTTATATTGTACTAGTTGGAGAAGATTTTGTTTCTCCTTCTAATAAATTCCTACGTATTGTTCAAGATAAAGCTCAAATGTTCATTTCTATACCTCAACTTTCTCTACTTCTGGGACATTAGTTATTACACTTTCTATACATTTAGACACAAAAATCCCTCTGATAACAGACTGCATAAGCCTACCTTGTTAATTTTGTCCACAAGTTTCTGTGTTCCTTTAATTTAAGGAACATATTTTATTTATTGTTGCATTCTCAAACCCCTACAATATCTGGCATAGAATAACAAGGTGTTTATGAAGGCCAAGGATGCTCTGGCACTTTTTGGGCTGATATTTAGTTCTTAACTACCAATACACTGTACGGCGATTACAATATTAAAATACGTAATTTCCTATGGTAAGCTGCAACTTTTCTAAGTTCTCAAGTGCTCAACTTTGCTTCTTCTCAAAGCTTCTTCTTTGGAACCTCAGAACTGTCATATGATCCAGGAACTAAATGCTTAATATCTTGTACAGAAAAAAAAAAAAGGTATTTAGGAATCACCTACTCAGTCACACATCATACTATATTCTCAAGGTTCTGTGACTTTTCAAGGTGACAGCGTTTAATATTATTTATGCTCATAGCTGTGTCACAGTACATTTCTTGGTGGACCATTATTACACTGATTTAGAATATTACCAATATTTAGAGCTTTGAGAAGGATCATCCGATGAGGTTTGTTGTGGTTGTGGTGGTTTTGCTTTTTTTTAAACTGCAATTTCCTACACTTTCAGAAAAATCACAAAATCGTATTGAAAAATAAAGGCATCTTGTTTTCTATCCATGTTGATGACTGAACAGTAATTACCTGTTCCTCCTATGCCCACCAAATACTGAGAAAATTTTACAAAAGGTACCTAATCTTTGGTTAGTTGGTTTCTATAAAGTGAGTAAATGGAGTCCAAAATGTACTGGAGTTACTGGCTCCTTCTGAACTCTTCTTGAATAGAGCTGCATATGAGAAATTGGTGACTTTTGACATATGAAAACAGCAGGTTCACAGATAGCTAAGAATCATTTTGCAACACTGGACACCTTTGGGATTATTTTCCTGTTTAGACTTTCAAAACTTTTACTCTTAATTAACATAATGCAGTCTTCAGCCATTGCCTTTTTATTATTCCTCCACACTGAAAATAACTTGAAGAATTATTTGTGGATAGAAACAAGTTTATTTAATTTTACAAAAAGTGTTTAACCATACCGCTGCTTCATTTTACCTCAGAGGAATTTTCAGAGCTATTGGTATAAAATACAAGTGTGTTTTCAGGGTAATACATTTCTTTATTATTAAATTTAAAATCTGAATCATTTATATTTTCAACCCTACATTAAAAGCCTTATCCCACATTGAAAATCAGAATGAGAAAAAAGTGCAATAATTTGGAACGCATTATACACCTATTTTTTAAAAAACCTGGAGTCATTTTCATATCACTTATTTACCTAAGGTTGCTAGTAAAGTTAAACATTGCTTTTATGTTTATGAATAATTTGTATTCCTCCAAATGTAGTTTGGCCCCAGCTATTACTTCTAGAGGATTTATAATGACTTTGGGGGAAGAGAAATAGAAAATAATATGAGACTTCAAAATATGTTAAGAGGAACAGAGTGAGGAGATTGGAGGAGAGGATAGTAACTCCAATTTCCACACCTTGCTTCTAACTTGGTTAACTTCCTTTGGGCTAGACTCCTTCACAACATTATATTTGATTCTTTCAGGGCCAGATCCATTATTTTCGAGTTTGATTTTTTTTTCTCCAAGATAATGTATTTTGATCAAGATTTCTTCCCTCAGTAATCTTCCCTAGAGAGCGTCCAGTGGATGAAGGACCATTCTGGCCCATGGATCTTTCTCAGGTGAGTCATTTGATAATGTGATTTTGATGAAATGATATTTATGCCTCACTTTTTAGTAAAATATTAACATGAATAATAGTATTTCAATATTACTAGTAGCAAATCCTGGAAAATACAGTATTACATTCCACTCATGAAGCAGTTAAAAATATGCCACTCTGAAAATAGCAATGTATTACAAATTTCAAAATAGAAGATTTTGAATGTTGTCACCACAAAGAAATGACAAATATTTAAAATGATGGATATGACAATTACCCTTATTTGATTATCATTCCATATATACATATATGGAAACATTTCATTGTACCTCATAAATATTTACTATTATTATGTGTCAATAATAAATGAAATTGAATTAAAATATGACACCCTACATATCAAATATTTAAGTTAAGGGAACTTACAAAATAATAGTTGCCATAAGATTACTCTGACCTCATTGCTGTTTCCTACAAGAAAAAGATGAAGTTTTCATGTAAAAAATGTACTCTTTGTATTAGGAAAAACAAAGCAACATTCTTGGTGAGGCCAAGAAAATTCTGTACAACAAAACCTTGTTAAACTAAGTTTTTAGTCATTTCTCTATCCAAGTAAATGCCCTAGCCCAAGCCCTCTTTGCCTTATCAAATTTTCAGTTTACTGTTCTTTGTTGAATTCTGTATATTAGTAACGGACTCTAACTGTTTCTTTGGGGTCTTCATTTCTTTATGAGGGCTCCCACACCACATAAAACATAAAATTAATGTGTATGCTTTTTCTCCAGTTAATCTGCTTTATATCGATTTAATTCTTGAATCCAGGCAAGACTTTGAGAAAATGGGGGTTGAGTTTTGCTACCTCTACACTCATATATTGCAATTAATACTTTATTAATTATTCAAAAAAACTTTAATTCCTGATGTTGTCTTCTTTACTCCAGTTGGCTTATTCAAACAAGTTTTCTGCTTTTTTGATGACAATATATTTAAGATATTAGAGCATTCAAAAATAAATAAAAATTATTTTATATATAGAAGTATTGAATACTCAGAATTCCAAGAGAAAATATTTCTGGCTTCCAGGAATATTCAAGTCTCTAGAAAGTGATACATTAAAATAGTATTTATTTTCTAGGTTCCCCACTAGTCCACATGAAATATCAGTCCACTTTTCAGACACAGGTTCATCAATTTCCTAAATACGAACTTGGTTTCCCAAAGAAAGTTGTCCCAACTACAGAGCATGAGTACATCACTATAAATCAAATATATTACAAAGTCCACTATGTATAGAAGTCAGTATTTGCATTTCAGCTATTAAACACTATTCACCCTACAGAGAAAATTAATATTAATGCTGGTATACAACTTACACGTATAGTTACCCAAACTATTTTGAATAAATAAAGCTGATTTTTAATTTACCCTCAGATTATATGTAAACTCTTTCACCAAATCTACATTTACTCATATGGATAAATAAGGCTACTGTTAAAAATCTCAGCAGAGGAATTGTTGACACATTTCTCCTCTATTATTATATCTGATTATTTCTTCTTGAAATATAGTATTTTTTTCTGAAAATTGTTGCGGAAAAAAATTCAAATCACAAAATTGTCATTTTTATGATCTAAAGTTTTTAAAAGAAAAAATAGAATTGATATTTAAATTTCCTGCTGCTTTTGCTTAGATGATTCTATTTTATAGTTGAGCAATATTCTCCAAAATATTTGATAGCTGGATCACAACTTCAAAGGGATTGTTACAAAAATCCCGCTTGCTGGAAGTTACACTTTAAATACTGTTGTTAATGGCCTCCAAAGTTTAAATAGCTGTCTTCTGGTTATTTATTCCGAGATTGAAAATCTACAGTTATTTTATGTGCTCTTGTGTAATATAGTCTGATTACTGAAAAGCTTCTAGTTTCAGAGACTATTTGTAGATGACTTTTCAAAAATCTTTTTGTTTAATGAAGTATTTTTATAAGCTGTATTTTGTATTTTATTTTAATAACTATAAAACTTTGCTTTTAATTTGTGATAAAAAATATTCAAATTAGAAATTGTATTTACCAGTGCACTGTGTTGGTGATGATCAGCAGAATAAAATGGTAAATACAAGGAAATAATCTTTTATGGTTGGATAAACCCATCAATAGAAACAAAAAAGAATGATTTTGTTTTTTAATAAGCTTGAAAAGGCATCTGTCTTACTGTAAACAGTATACTTCACCAACCATGTAAGAATTTATTTCCATTGTCAGGATTTCGTTAAGTTGTTAAATGACTTTTACCAGCTTGCACAATATATAATATTCTTATTAAGGGAGGTTTTCTATATGAAAACCAATGAACTGCAGAAGATAGTAATTTTATAAGGTAGAAGTCCTACAACTAACGCTTCCTTCACTATGTCTTAAATACCATCAACATAAAGCCAGTTAAGAGAACTGATGACCAATAAATCTTCTCAATATGTGTGCAGTAGAAAAAGACTGAGAATTTGAAATCTAGGAATAAGTCTCTTTTGTCATTTTCAAGGATCAGTGAAAAGTAGATCTAATTGCATAATAGGAAGAGAATAGGAAATTTACCCAGCATATGGCAAAAAGATAATTGAAGAAAATATAGTTCTGTTACAAGAATAATGTATTAGGTGTAACTCAAAATAATTATTTTAAACTCCTGCTCAATTGTAGATATTTTATTGATACTAATTCAAAGGTTATGAGTTTAATAACTAGCTATTTATATAACAAAATTATGTATATTATCAGGCAGACAAAGATGATTATATACATCAGCGGTCCCCGATCGTTTTGGCATCAGGGATGGTTTCATGAAAGACAATTTTTCCACAGATAGTGGAAGGGGGTGGATGTGCAGTCAAATCTCACTGCTAATGTTAATCTGTATTTGCAGCCTCTCCCTAGTGCTAGCATCACCGCCGCAATTCTACTTCAGATCATTAGGCATTGTATTCTCATAAGGAGCATGCAGCCTAGATCCCTCCTTGTGCAGTTTGCAATAGGGTTCCCACTCCTATGACAATCTAATGCCTCTGCTTATCTAACAGGAGATGGAGATCCACTCATCTGCTACTTACCTCCTGTCGCAGGACTTGTAGGTGATGTGACATTTAGTTATATTCTGAAGTAAAGTCAACTAACTTATTTATTCAACTGAATGATCAGAACAATATGTGCCATACTAATTACGGCAATGATCATAAAATATTACCTAATGTATGAAATAATCATTATATTTTGGAGGGCTATAGTCAGGGACAAAGAATGTTAAAGCTTAATAAAATGGTAATTTAAATGTGAATCACCAGATATTCACTTAAGAGCTTAAACACTTATTTATATAATACACAGAACAATAGGAAAAAGAATGACAGACCAACTCACAACCTAGTGACTTAAAACAGGAGTGATTTCATTTGTTCACAATTCTATGATCCATTAATTTATGATGGGCTTGGAATTTATGTTTTTTTCTTTTGTTTTCATTTGGTTTTGCTTAGTTTCACTCATGTGGGTCACCATGGCTCTTCTGGTTGATCTAAGGGCGTGAGTCGGGTCTGTTCCTTTCTGCTCCTTGTGCTCTCAATTGCCCATGGGTTCACCTGAGATTTTCCCATAGCAGCACTGCATTCTGCCAGGGCAGTAAGCCAGTGCATGGCTATTCTGAAACCTAGACAGGCACCCATTGCCAGGTCCCCTACTTCAAGGATAGGGAATGCTGCTTGATGAAATTAGGTCCATATTTCCAGATGTCATTCTCTAATTCATATTTTTCTTAGTTCTTGATAAAACTTCTAAATCTTTGCTTAGTTCTCTGAGATATATTTTTTCATTTATATGAAATTGACTGTATTTATTTAAAGGTAAAAATCTTTCTTAAACCGTGTCCAACTCACAGAAAATTGAACACTCAAACTCATGTTTTCATTTTAAACTTTTTGGATCTGTTTTAGTGTATAACTCCCTTAAAAGCATTCAGGACGTTCTACGTAACAGGTCCTAAGTTAGACATATTTTAGAGTAAGTTTTTTTCTCCACTGTGCGTAATGTCTCCGGGTGTTGTGGAACAACAGCCTGAATCTTCTCAGAAGCCTTTGATCTAGCTGAGAATGTCTACTCAGAACTACCTTAGATCATTTTTATATTTTATATCAGCTTTTCACAGTCATACCCAGGTTTTGATCTTTATTGAGACACCATATCTTACTTCAAAATTTTATTTTAACATAAAGTGTCTAGAAATTCCAAACATTTTCTTTTCCCAGCTAGCAAATACTAGAACCTTCTATATTTGCTTTCTAGTCTACTCAAAATTTATTGTGTGGGGCTCATCACTCTGTTATAGTATTAGTATAAATAGAAGCACCTAGTGACATATTACACATTTTCTCTCTATGGTTTTTTTTAGTTGGTTCTACTTCCTAATTATCATGGATTATGGTTGTGCCAACTGCTTACTGATGCATAATGCAAAATTGTCCTTTCTTCAGTCTTCGATGTGTTCCTTTGCCAGCCTTCATCAAGGTCTGGACACCACACTATGCTTGGCAACAGTATACGTTTGCCACCAACCCCAAAGTCAATGCCATAAAATTTGGAATTCATTATAACAACACCTGCTTCTGAGTACTAATTTCTGTATCACTCATATATTGGGGTTAAAAAAAACAAAAAAACTCATTTTTGGTGGCTTAAAACAAGAATCATTTTATTTGCTTATGATTGTGTGGGATAGTAATTTGTTCCGCGCCGAGCTTGGTGATTCTTTTGGTGGTTTTACCGGGGATTAACTCTGTTGCTGTATTGAGACTGTGGCTCATAAGGAAGTTGGTTGGTTTGAACAACCGTGGGGTAGCTGGGTCAGTATGTCTACACTGCATATGATTTCATGCCCCGGCATACTACTCTAAACTCCTTCATAATTGGCACTGTGTTCCAAGACAATAAAGGCAGAAGCTGCAAGGTTTCTAAACTTGGAAATTTCAAAACATCACCTCTGCTAGGTTGTTTTTTAGCAAAGTGAGTCACAGTGCCAGCCCAGATTCAAGCATTGGGAAAATAGAGCATTAATTAGAAGCGTGTTAAACATCCTATTGTAAAAGAGTTGCATACCAGGTTAGAAGAAATTGCTGCAAACAAATTTGCAAGTAATCTACTATGAGAAGTAATTTATTTTTAAAGGTGTATTGGTAGGATATATGCGATTAGAAGAGAATAGGCTAGAGGCAAGGATGTCAGTGAGAAATAAATGCAGCAACTCAGATAAAATATAAGCATATTTTGAACTAAGATCATGAGAATTTTAGAGAATGATAGCTTAGATGCTAAGGATATGTTAAATAAAAATTAACAGAAATAATTGATTGAATTGGCAATGGAGGGCTATGATAAATTTCAAGAGCTTAAAAATGTTTGAATGATGATGCCTATAAAGCAAATTTAAATTTAGTGGAAAAATAAAATTTTAGATGAAGATTTTAAAATTGGTATAGAGCATAAGGAGTTTGACAACTCCTTGTGCTTAATTCAACTGATATTGACTGAGCACTGAATGACTATTTCTTTTTAGCACTTTCTTCAGAACATACAGATAAATAAAAAGATAATCTATTATTTAAATCCTTAGCATTTTTAAGAGACTCAAATATGACAATGAATAAACAATAAATACGTTTTATGGAGTAACTGAACAATAGGCAGAGAATCAGTAAAAATATATTACATACTTGAAGAAAAAGTAGTTAATTATGGACAGAATACAAATTTTATTGACAGTATAATATATCTACATGTCAAAAAGTTGCACATTCCAAGGTAAGAAGGAAATTTTGTACAATTCAAAATTGTCGGAAAGTTCTTGAAGAAAGCAATTCATAAAAATTGTGTATGTGTGTATATATGTATGTGTATAAATTTGATATACATTTGTATAGAATTAACATATATTAAATGAGATAGAGGATAAACTTTTATATACTTCATGAAGAAAAAGAAAGCAAATTCAGTAAGTTACTTAGCCACCAATTAGCAATTCTATTAGATATTATATAACATGTGAATTACTTATTACATAACCCCTCATCATACTTTTTAAGCATTATCATTGTTCTCAAGATGAGAAAGCAGAGAATGAACAAGTGGACACTAGCTTTTCTGGATGGGCTGAATTAAACAGCCTGTGCTATATCCAGTAAATCAACCTGGCACTGTTTCCTGGCTCAGGTCCATAACTACTCTTTTAATTTTATCAAGTGTAAATAGCCATAGTCTCTATATTAAGTATTTAGTAAGAATTAGGTATAGCAAAGGTAGAGAAAAAAACCCTACTGAAAAGCATATTATTAAGAGTAATGATCAACTCCAATTTGAGCCCCAAGATAATATATGGACATACACATTGAAAATAAATCTTGGATGACTTTTAAATTATTATTTTGTGGAAATACATT
>CAUYQG010019449.1:0-30607 GCA_963574415.1 Tarsius wallacei | reverse complement strand
ATTGGCTGGCTTTCATAGCCCCTTCTAGAGCTAATATTCTGATTGTATGTGCATCTGTGTTAGTTTGATGCCTGAAGGCTGTGTAAATTACCTAATGTCACTTAAAGAATCACAATCTAGCCTTCCTCACTCCCCAGACATTTTGGCAACTGCTCTTGGTTGGGGATCATTCTGCACCTAAGACAGGAAGATGGTGGCCACAAAGAAGATGAAAAAGTTGCTGGAATTGATCAACTCTAGACTCCAAATTGTTATGAAAAGTGGAGGTACAGGCAGACTCTTAAGATGAACAGACAAGGCAAAGAGAGATTGGTCATCCTCACTACCAACTGCCAAGCTTTGAGGAAGTCCAAAATAGAGTACATACTGTGCCATGTTGGCCAAAATTGGTATCCATCACTGCAGTGGTAATAATACTGAACTGGGCACAGTGTGCAGAAAATACTACAGATTGTGCACACTTTATTGATCTAGATGATTCTGATATCATGAGAGTCATGCCAGAACAGACTGGTGAAAAGTAAACCATGCAAAAAAAAAAATTTTTTTTTTTGAGTTGGAGTCTCTGTCGCCCAGACTGGAGTGCAGTGGCATGCTCACCAGTCACCACAGCCTTGACCTGCTGGGCTCAGGTGATCCTTCCAACTCAGCCTTCCAAGTAACTGGAACCACAGGCATGTGCTACCATTACTGGCTAATTTTTTTATTTATTGTAGAGACAAAGTCACCATGTTGCTCAGGCTGGTCTCCAACCCCTGAACTCAGTTAATCCTCTCACCTCTGCCTACCAAAGTGCTGGGATTACAGACATGAGCTGCTGTGCCTGACTGCAAAAAAAAATTTTTAAATAAAACTTGTCAGAGCTTATTTTTTTAAAAAAGAGTATAGATTTTATGCACATTGACAAATGTGCATTACTATGAATATGTTTCAAGGAATACAAGAAAAGGAGACATTTTACTTACCTTCCAGAGGCTTGCAGTCTCATTTGGGAGAAAAAAATTGACATACACAAATAACAAAAAATATGATTGATGCTTTTTATGATGAGTAAATTTATTTAACTGATAACGGAAAATATGGCAATTAAAGATCGTTAGTAGCAGGTCCCAGAGAGACAGATGGAAGACAAGAATAAATTTTTCATAGGTCCTATTCTCTTCGTTCACAGGCATCGTCCTGGATTCAGGGGATGGTGTCACCCACAATGTCCCCATCTATGAGGGCTATGCCCTGCCCCATGCCATCATGCGCCTTGACCTGGCTGGCCGTGACCTCACGGACTACCTCATGAAGATCCTCACAGAAAGAGGCTATTCCTTTGTGACCACAGGTATCCACCCTTTTTCCTGGTTCTGACTTCAACTCAGAACCAAGTCGGATTTAGGACCAGAAGTTCTCAGGACTGACGAGAATTCTATGGCCCTGTGTCCTCAAACTCTCTTGAGGTAGACGAGGAGGCCCTAAGCTGGGCCGGGGCTCTGAATAAGACCAGAGAGTCAAGGCGGCCTTATTTAAGGAAGTTTCCTGACCCAGACACCCTGGGAAGCACAGTAGCCTAACCAGAGGGCTGAGCCCTCCCTTACGCCCTTTCACAAAACTTCCTCTTTCCCCAGCTGCCTCAGTCCACAGCCACATCAGGATCAGGGTTAGTTTCTCCAGGGCTGAAGGGTAGTAAAGAGTTGTTGATGCATTCCATTATCTAGGGGTGCCTATGGTTTTTGTGGGGACAAATAGAAGTAATGAGGTCTGAATTTCTGAGGGGAAGGCGTCCTGTGGCCCATCGAGGCAAGAGGAGTTTTTAGGTAGGAGCCTTTCTAGATTCTGTAAGATCATAACATGTAAGTTTGTGTCCTGTAAGGCTCAGGAGAGGCTGTGACTTTGTCAGAAATCCCCATTCAAAGTCTTGTGTGGGAATCAAGATTTTGAACTCCCGTTTTAGAACAAGGAGCAGAAAAATTAAGAAGGGAGGGAGAGACTCCCATCATGCTAAGACTGAACCTAAAGTAGATGTAAGAAGAAGGTTTTCATGGAGATAAACATGGGACAACCCAACGAGCAGAACCGAGTGTCCACATGCTATTTTTTCTGTTCCTCCCAGCCGAGCGAGAAATCGTGCGAGACATCAAGGAGAAACTGTGCTATGTGGCCCTGGATTTTGAGAATGAGATGGCCACAGCAGCCTCCTCTTCCTCTCTGGAGAAGAGCTATGAGCTGCCAGATGGGCAAGTCATCACCATTGGCAACGAGCGCTTCCGCTGCCCCGAGACCCTCTTCCAGCCTTCCTTCATTGGTGAGGCACTGACCACAGTCCCTGCCAATCCATCCAGAGGGCGGGCCGGAGGGGTGGGAGAGGTGTGGAAAGAAAAACACCGGGAGTCACGTCGACGTCATTTATTATTTATGTATATCCTACGTTTTCCTGTTAAGGGCCAAAAATATAAGATGATACAAGTAGAGAAAAATCTAATTTTAGATAAAAAGGCAAGGAAACAAGCAGAACAAGAAATGTAACATAAAACTAAGCATGAGGTGAATACACAAAAGGTTTTTAGCTAGCAGTGTAGCAGAGTCAGGTTGTATGTCAGGAAGATTCCTCTATCTACAGTGTGGAATTATAGTACATGGACAAAAGACTGGAGACAGGGAGGCCAGGCAGAGGGCACGAACTGGTTTGGCATGTAGGGCCTTTCACTGCGGAAGATCTTGATGCCAGATTACAATAGCTAGATGTCAACATGCAGGCGATGGGAGACTATCAGAGATGATATGATGGGTATATTTAAACAATGCAATATTCTACAATAAAAGAAAACGAGGTATTGCTACATGCTGTGACATGGATGGACCTTGAAAACATTATATGCGAATTGAAAAGAGCCAGATACAACAGACCAAATAGCATAGGATCCAGAATTGGCAAATCTCTAGAAACAGAAAGTAGACTAGTTATTACCTAGGGCTTGGGCAGGGATGGAGAGAGAACGAGGGAGGGACAATATATAGGTCTGAGTCTCTTTCTTGGATGTTAAGAATGTTCTAAAATTTGATTGTGGTGATAGTTGCAGTAATCCATGGATATGCCAAAAACTACCAAACTGTACACTTTAAAAAGGTGAATTTAATGGTTGGTGAATTATGTCTTGATAAAACTATGAAAAAAAGATGATGTAACATTGGAGACAATTACGTTGTGTAAAACAAGAGCAGAAAGGGGCTTAAGAGACAACTTCATGGGTCTGTGTCCTCTTTGTATGTATTCTAGAAATAGAAGTAAATAATTTTAATTATTTTGAAATTTAAAAAATAGATGATGCAATGAAAGTATTCCTTTGGAAATATGCCTTGGGCAGCAGTATGAAAGAGCAATTAGATAAAGGCAGGGCCGCGACCAAGTAGGGGATCTGATCTTGTAATATTTTGGGGGAGCTAACAACAGAAGAGGAGTTATTTGAGGAGCTAGAGATGTGAGTATTTATGAAGTGATGGGTATTGACTAGACATACTATGATCTCCAATAGGCATGGAGTCCGCAGGAATTCATGAGACAACCTACAATTCGATCATGAAGTGTGACATTGATATCCGTAAGGACTTATATGCCAACAATGTCCTCTCTGGGGGCACCACCATGTACCCTGGCATTGCCGACAGGATGCAGAAGGAGATCACAGCCCTGGCCCCCAGTACCATGAAGATCAAGGTGGGTCTTGTCCCAGTTCCCTCCATCTTGTCCTTTGTACAAAGACCTGCCAACCTGGGAGACAGCCAGAATCAGGCTGCCAGGCTGGTGGCTTGCTGGTCTCCTAGGTTCGGCATCATCCTGGACTGCAACCAGTTTCATCCTGGAGATTATTTCCTTGGGCACTGAAGGGCTGGAGACACGCTTAGCATGGGATCTCAAACATAATTACATATGAGAAGGGGCTGAAAGAATGTGAGATGAAGATATATTGAAGGAGTTGAGGACAAAATCAAAAGGTGGGAAATAGAAAAGGGAGATCACATTGTAGCATCGTTAAACTTGAAAAAGGACTTGAGTGTTGCCCCAGAGGAAGGTGAAAATTCCAAAGAAGGGTCATCTGGCCATAACAACGGCTGCCACTTCAAACTCATAGGGACATTCCTTGATTCCTGGACATCCTCTGATCTCCTGACCTGTCTTGGTCACAGCCTTCCCACACTGCTTCCCAGCAGGGCTTCCTGCTGCATGGCCTCAGCAGGATGGGAGCTTCTCCCCAGCTGCTGGTCTCCAAGCAACCACACAGACCTTTTTTGAGCTTCTAGAAACTTTGTGGCTCACAGATTTAAAGAAAGAGTTGGGAATGAAAACAACAAATCAGTTGAAATTTACAAAGTCTCAAAGTCTCTGAAGAGTAGGTATGATGTAAGGAAGTGTGTTCTCTGTCAATATTCTAAGAACCTTCATAATGGAAGGCTGCCCGAGGCCTTTCCCCCCCCTTAACACATGGTGCTCATTCGAGGGAAGCAGAGAAGGCCACCAGGAGACTGGTGAGAACCTGTGGGCTCTTCTCACCCGGAACCACAGGAGCAGCACTTTCACCAAGGTGTGTCCTATGGAGAACATGGTACCAGGCTTGGGGTAAGGGCTTTTTACCAGGATGGTATGTCAGGATGCCACACCTAGCCTCACCCCCAGTTTCTGGTTCAACTGGTCTAAAATGCCCCCATCACACCTACACTGATGATAAACTACCACCAGTGATCTGATGCATTTCCCAATTCTAGAACCACTTCTCTGAGTTTAATAATATACTGGCCGGGTGTGGTGGCTTATACCTATAATTCCAGCATTTTGGGAGGCCAAGGTGAGAGGATCGCCTGAGCCCATGGATTCGAGACTAGCCTGGGCAACTTGGCGAGACCTCATCTCTACAATAAATCAAAAAAATTAGTTGGGCGTGGTGGCACGTGCTTGGAAGGCTGAGGCGGAAGAATCAGCTGAACCCAGCAGGTTGAGGCTGCATTGGCTGTGAGCATGCCACTGCCCTTCAGCCTGGGCAACAGAGTGAGACTCTGATTAAATAATAATAATAATGATAATGATAATAATAATAATAATAAGTGCCAACCTGTGTGGAGTTTAGGATCTAATTAGTAGACATGATCGAACAATGTAAGGGCAACCTAAATACCCACAGGTTCGAGACCTGCCTGGGCAAGCAAGACCTCATCTCTACAATAAATCAAAAAATTAGCCGGGCGTGGTAGCGCGCGCCTGTAGTTTCAGCTACTTGGAAGGCTGAGGCAGAAGGATTACTGGAGCCCAGCAGGTCGAGGCTGCGGTGGCTGGGAGCGGCCACTGCACTCCAGTCTGGGCGACAGAGTGAGACTCCAACTCAAAAAAAAAAAAAAAAAAAAGACAAGACGAGGGGAAAGGTCACTCCAAGCAGGGGAAGTAGAATAAGTAAAAGCTCTCAGGGATTTGTGTTTGTGTGAGCACCCTAAACAAATGGGCAGCAGGATTTGCACAGAGGAATTGGGGAAGATAAGGCAAACCTCCAGGACATGCAAGAAGAGATTTGGAGCCAGGCTCGGTGGCTCAGCCTGTAATCCTGGGCTTTGGGAGGCTGAGGTGAGTGTATTGCCTGAGCCCGCCTGGGCAACTTGGCGAGACCTCATCAAAAAATTAGCCGGGCGTGGTAGCGCGCGCCTGTAATTCCGGCTACTCAGAAGGCGGAGGCGGAAGGATCGCCGGAGCCCAGCAGGTCGAGGCTGCGGTGGCCGGGAGCGGCCACTGCACTCCAGTCTGGGCGACGGAGTGAGACTCCAACTCAAAAAAAAAAAAAGCTTCCTTCTTAGTGGCTGTGTATTCCCAGTCCTTAAAGTATCTGTCTATGGAGTGTCTGGGTGACCTTTAAAAAGATAACTTTTTTTTTTTTTTAAGTTGGAGTCTTACTCCATGGCCCAGGCTAGAGAGTAGTAGTCGTGTCCATGGCTACTGCAGCCTTGACCTGCTGGGCTCAGGCGATCCTTCTGCCTCAGCCTTCCAAGTAACCGGAACTACAGGCGCATGCTACCATACCAGGCTATTTTTTTTTTTAATTGTAGAGATGAGGTCTCACCGAGTTGCCTGGACTGGTCTCCAACGCGCAGGCTCAGACAATCTATCACCTCGGCCTCCCAAAGTGCTGGAATTACAGACTGAGCCATCGAGCCCAGCCTAAAAAGATAGCTTCTAAAAATCCTTTTCATTCTACAATCCTATGGTATCTGCAATTTAGCCAATGTGTAGAGAGAGTCTAAGGAGACAAAAAAATCAATTCATTGTCTGATTTGCTCTAGCACTAAACTCTTAGACTCTTCAGAAACTGAAAAACTAGTCTGAGTCATAGTCCTTTTAGATCCACTTGTAGGTGGAGTTCAAAGCTGTTTTACATGACAACCAGTTTCTAAAGAAGAAAGGATGAATAATGTATGTATGGATTTGAGAATTTCTCAGATACAATTGGCCATTGACAGATGAGGCTCAAAACAGGGTTTTAGCAGACTGGTGTAGACTTAGGAATGAAGGAAGCCCCGCCTAATCTGCCAGTGCATCCAAACTCCGGGCAAGAACATAAACAGGGCTCTCCTATAGATGTTTGTATTGTTCAGCTATTGCTGAGTAACAAACAACTATGAAATCTCAGGGGAACGTAGCAATAAGCATTTATTGCTCATGCATCTGCAGTTCAGCAGGGAGCCAGCTGATCAAGGTCAAGCTTGGCTAGGCAGTGCTGCTTCAGTGCAGGTCTAGCCTGCTCAGATTAAGTCCACATCTCTCATGAAAGAGCCTAGGTTGAAGCACCAGTAATTCCTCAAAGGAAGCTCCTTTCATGAAGAAGGCAGAGGCACAAACGAGCAAGCCCGAGTACACAAGCACAATTCAAGCCCCTGTTTATGTCACATCTGCTAACGTCCCATTGGCCAAGGCAAACACCTGGCTCAGCCCAAAGTCAGAGGGGAGAGCAGTGCATTCTTTCCTTGGAGGAGAAAAAGGAAGGGGGGAGGAGTGAAGATCTTGAGCAATACTCTAAACTGCCACCATGTTTGTACTGTTCCTTTATGACCACGAGGCTTCCTTTTTCCAGAGTGAGTTCATTTTTGGACCCCCTTGCCTATTCCCTTGGGGACTGACTGCGATCCACATTTGTTCTTTGCAGATTATTGCTCCCCCAGAGCGGAAGTACTCAGTGTGGATCGGGGGTTCTATCCTGGCGTCTCTCTCCACCTTCCAGCAGATGTGGATCAGCAAGCCTGAGTATGATGAAGCAGGGCCCTCCATTGTCCACAGGAAGTGCTTCTAAAGTCAGAACCGTTTTTTTCTAAGGATTCCTTGAGACTGCTCTTTTACAGTCATGAGACATTAAAAACCTACAGGCCTTACTTGTCTGTGTGGGGCTCTTTCTTTCTAGTCTGTGTCTCATACACAGTGCTAAAAACTTTTCACATATTATTTTTAATCCACACAGTAACTCTGTGAGATAGTTACTATTATTATCCCCATATTACAGATGAGGAAATTGAGACTCAGAGAAATTAGAGATTTGCTGCAGATTACACAGAACTATGATTAAAATTCAAGTGTATTTGACTCCAAAGCTAGTGCTTCTTCTATTATGTCATCTCGTCTCCTTTTCCTTGAATGTGAGTAAGAATGAAGGCAGATGACTCTCTGGGTTGGGGGTGTTGTGTTAAGAAACACAGACTTTCAGTGATGTAAATCCTCGTACTCAAGAGCAGTATGCTAGGGAACATAAACACAAAGAGTTATGACACAAAAATTATAGGATGTGACATATGAGTAGTTCAAGCACA
Source organism: Tarsius wallacei (assembly GCA_963574415.1). Classification (NCBI taxonomy): domain Eukaryota; kingdom Metazoa; phylum Chordata; class Mammalia; order Primates; family Tarsiidae; genus Tarsius; species Tarsius wallacei. The sequence continues at coordinate 22,786 of CAUYQG010019449.1, read as the reverse complement.
ATGTCATTGTCACTTACATGAAGGAAGGTCATAGTGGGCTTAAGGTTCCTATGGGGTCCTTTGTCATTAAGGATTAGATTATATTTTGCCCCCAGATTAACCAAGAAAGGAAGAGCACCCTCAGGAAGGGCATTTTCTCCCCCTCTTTTCCTCCCCTACTTCCTCTCTCCCCCCTCCTCTTACCACAGCAATTCCACTCCCAGGTATATACCTAAGAGAAATGCATACTTTGTTTACCAAAAGGCATGTACAAGAATATTCATCATAACACTATTCATTGTGGCTCAAATCTAGAAACTCCCAAATGTCAATCAATAGTAGAATGGCTCAAATACATTGTGGTATAGTGACATAGTGAAATACTATACAGCAATGAGAATGAATGAACTACAAATACTACATACAACCTGGATGAACCTGACACATGCTAAATAAAAGTACTTACTATGTGATTCCATTTAGACAAACAACAGGCAAAATCATTCTCTGCTGTTAAAAGTCAAGCTGTTGGTTGCTCTTGAGGGATAAAAATGGGCAGGGGACATGAGAGGCTCTGGGGATGCTAGAAATGACCTATTTGAATTCAGGTAACATGAGAATGTTTGGTTTATGAACATTTTATCTTACTGTGCACTTACAATACATGCTTTTTTCCCACTACATACTATACTTCACTATAAAATTTTCTGTTTGTTTAATAATAGCTTTTAGGAGTGGTAACTTTTAGGAGCAGGTTAGTGCCTGCCTACACCTTAACCTGCAAACAACTTTCTCATTTGACCTTCACAACGACCCTGAGACAGTGAGACTCTGGGGACACAAAGAGCCTCTCAAAAGTTTGGATGAATGTTTTCTGAGTCTGAGTTTCTATAGGTAAAGAAATGTAAGCAGTATTTCTACGCAGAGGTGGCTGTGGGAGTGGGGATGGGAATGGGATGGACTTCAGCAGCTCTGATAGCCCAGCCCAGGTTATTCTAAACAAATCTTCAGTCCTCTAAAAATAACCTGCCTGGCCAGGCTTGGTGGCTCAGCCTGTAATCCCAGTACTTTGGGAGGCCGAGGCAAGTGGATTGCCTAAGCCCACGGGTTTGAGACCAGCCCGGGCAACTTGGCAAGACCTCATCTCTACAATAAATCAAAAATGAGCCGGGCGTGGTAGCACGCACCTGTAGTTCCGGCTACTTGGAAGGCTGAGGCAGAAGGATCGCCGGAGCCCAGCAGGTTGACGTTAGGGTGGCTGTGAGCATGCCACTGCATTCCAGCTGACAGAGTGAGACTCCAAAAATAAATAAAAACAATGTACTTAATATATAAGCATGACTTCAACCGTCCTATATAAACACCAATAAAAGAAAAAGATCCTATGCTTTTTATGCAAACAGCTTAAAGACAGGTGTCCATACCACCGGCCCCTCCCCAATCCTTTTGCAATCAGATGCCAGTCTCCTAAAACCTTCCACATCTGTGGGCTGCCTAAACACAGTATGACCAGGTGACTCCTGCGATTTAATTGATAGGAATTGGAAGCACTCTCTGACATTTCTAAATCATTACTTCTGAGGCTGTTATGAGACGGGGTGTGGCAGGACAAAGCCAGACAGGCCTCACCTGATGGCAACAGCTCAGGCCCCTCTCCCTGGCAGAGCACCCCTCTCCACCTGAGAGCAGGACTGTGGATTTATACCCCAGCAAGCCTCTGCCCTGGTTCTCTTCGCCCCTTTAAAACTCCTATTCTGAATCCTCCTCAGCAAGCCCCATACCTCACCCACCAGCCGCTGTTCACACCCACACAGAGCCCAGTCCACCGGGTTTAAATCCCCCAGGCACAACCCTGAGTCTCCACTACTTTATCCTGATGGGATTTGGGGTTATTACACAAATCGGTTGATTTGAACATTTACTTATGAGAATATTTATCTATTCAAGCGACAAAAGAGATGGGGAGTAACTGATTACCTAATTTGTTAATTTAGCCAATAACGTGCCAACCTTTGCAGGAATTTGCAGGGAATGGGAAAAAGTTAATTTGTGTAAATCATCAGATCGAGTCATTTTCCTACTTTAAACCGCCCACTGTCTTCTCACATTAGAATAAAAACCAGACAACAAACACCTGGGGGAAAAGAAACTTCTTTGGAAATCATAATTATTTTGATTTATCACTAGGCATAAAATTTATTTTACAGTTACACAAAAAGGCGCAGGTGTTGGGGGTGTAGAGTTAGCTCCTTAACAATGTTACCGCCCAAAGGATAAAAACGGAAGAGCTGGTCCCACCGTGGCAACCCCAGCGATCAGCCAACTCGCCCGCACCCCGGCACCGCGAGAGCCTTCTCGCGACGGGGCTCTACCAACGCCGCGAGAACACCGCGGGTTCTTGGGCCCCGCCCTCCCAGCCAGTCCAGCCCCACCCACTTCCTGCCCGGCGATCTCCTGACGTCAGAGGTGCGCTGGCGCGCATGAACTGCGGTTCCTAGGCCGGAAGTGCTCTCGGCGGAAGTGAGCCGTGTGCGACGCGTGGGCGGGATGGCTGCGGGCCGGCTCTTCGTAAGTCGGCTTCGAGCGCGCTTCGGTTCCATGGCCAAGAGCCCGCTCGAGGGCGCGCCCTTCTCCCGGGGCCTGCACGCAGGGCTCGGGCCCCGAAGGCTCTCCGTCGAAGGCAACATTGGTAAGGGCCGGAAAGTGGCTGCCACGCAGGTGACAGAGAGAGAGGCTGGGCCCGGGAGCTGGGCTACAGCCCTCCCGCCTGATGCGGCTGGCCTACAGCTGAGCTGCCAGGGCCGTTCCCCTTCCACGGTGCACTGTGGGGCCTTGCCTGTTTGATTTTTAGGACATCTGGTCTCAGTTCCCGCCCACGGAGACACAGTTGTTGGGGCATTAAAGCCACCCAGCTGTTAGATAGGACAAGAATTCTAGCTTGTTCTAATAGATGAAATGGAAGCGACGAGCGGAGTGCACTGTATTTGTTCTCTTAAGATAGGGTTGCCAGATTTAGCAAAAACTTTAAAGAAATTTTAATGCCCAATTTAATCAGAATCGAAGATAAACAACGAGTAATTTTTTAGTGTGCAACCGTGCAATATTTGGGTCATACACTAAAACAAATCAGTCGTTGTTTTTCTAAAGTTCAGACTTAAGTGAACTTTAGAAAAACAAAATAAAGTGTCTCTTATCTGACAACACTGAGAGTGTTCCTAAACTTCAGTTGTTCAGATACCACTTTAGCTATTTTTGCCATGTCCCTGTGCTAGTTGCACTGTTATTTTCATTTCTTATGTTTTTTCTTTAAAAGAATTCACCTTTTAAACTTAAAAACATGAATTAAATTAAAAATAATTTTGTTACAACAGTGAGACCTAGTATCTTAAATAAATAGTAATCAAAAAGTAAAATGAAAGCAAAACATTTCAATTTAATGTTACTAAATTCTGACTTGATACTTTTACCTATGAAGGTGTTGAGCCCTAAAAGAGGATTAGCAAGTCTTCAGTATTGAAGACACTCGAACAACAGACTTTCTTATATTGTTCATTCAACAAATCACCCTTTGAGCCACTTCTGTATGCCAGCACTGTTCTTGGCCCCGAGGATACAACTGTGAACAGAACATATAAAAATCTCTGCTTGCGTGCAACTCTAGTAGCTAGAGACAGGTAATAAACAACAAAAGTAAGGTGAACAGTATGTTAGATAGTAATGAGTATGGTGGAGAAAAATCAGGGAGGAGGGGTTGAGAGAAGTTGTCTTTTTAAATAGAGTAGTCAAGTAAGGCCATATTGAGAAGCTGACATTTGAGCAAAAACCTGAAAAAGGTGAGGGAGTGAACCATGTGGATATCTGGGAGAAGAATCTTCCAAGCAGAGTGAAAAGCAAGTGTAAAGGCCCTGAGATGGTAAGTGTATTCAGGGAATAGAAGGTTGTTGGTTTTTGTAGACAGTTTCACTATGTTGCCCAGGCTGTTCTCAAACTCCTAGTGTCAAATAGCCCTGTCTCAGTCTCCCAAAGTGCTGGGATTATAGGCATGAGGGAATAGGAGATGTCATTTAAATGAGCAAGAGGGGAATACAGGGGGATAAGTTCAAAAGGGTAAGGAGTTCAGCTACTTGGAAGACTGAGACAGAAGGATCACCTGAGCCCACCAGGTCTAGGTTGCAGTGGTCATGAGCATGCAGCCTGGGTAACAGAGTAAGACTCCCAACTCAAAAAAAAAAAAGAGGTAAGGGGTGGCCAGATTGAATAGGCTTTATCATGGGTTTTAGTACCCAATTAAATTAGAATCTAAGGTAAACAAATTTTTAGTGTGTAACCCATGCAATATTTGGGTCATACTTACATTAAAACAAATCACTCATTGTTTTTCTAAAGTTCAGACTTAACTGAGTGTCCTGTGTTTTATCTGGCAACATTATTCTAAGAGACTTCCTAAACTTCAGGCATTTAAATACCACTTTCACTATTTTTGCCATGTCCCTGTGCTATAATTTTCTTAAGGTTTTTCTTAAAGTGACATAGTGAAACTCTGTCTCTGCAAAACAAAAACAAACAAACCATATCAAAAATCCTCCTATTCCCTGAACTCACTTTTCCACCTCAGGCCCTTTGTACTTGCTTTGCACTCTGCTTGGAAGATTCTCCCAGCTATCCACATGGTTCACGCCCACTTTTTTTCCATCAAGTAAGATGGGAAAACATTGGGAGTTTTAAGGAATCAAGTGGCATGGTTCTACTTAAATTGTAGAAAGATCACTCTGGCTGATATGTTGAAAGTATGTGGTGTTAGTTTTAGGAGGTTATTGCAATAAGTTACAGTAAATCAGACCATTGTGAAAGTGTTGAGAAGTGATTGGATTCTAGTTACATTTTAACTAGAATCTAAGCAGAATGTAGTTACATTTTAAGTAGAATTTAACAGTGAAAGTGATGAGAAGTGACTGGGTTTTAGTTACATTTTGAGATAGCCAACTGGATTTTGTGAGCACGAATGTGGGTATAAGGTAAAGAGAGGAGTCAAGTGACGACTTCAATTATTTTGCTTGAGCAACTTGAAAGATGGAATCAATCCCACCCAGTTTTCTTAAATGGAGTAGACTGAAAAGAACAGATTGGTGTAGTTCAGGATTTTTATTTTAAGCATGTTATGTTTTTATATGCCTGTTAATATCCAAGGGGGAGGTGTTGAATAGGTAGTTGGGTATAGAGTGGAATTTAGAGTCTGCCAGGACTGGGGCAATGAATGTAGATGGTACTTAAAGCCAGGGGACAATGTATGTTAATGGAAAGGGCTGAACCCTGGGCATGCAGATATTAAGAGACTGGGGGAATAGGAAGGAACCAGCAGAGGAAACTGAGAAGGAATGACCATTAAGATAAGAGAAAAAGACAAAAGAGAATGATACCCTGGAAGCCAAGTGAGGAGGGTGTTTAGGGGGAGGGCATAATAAGCTGTGTTATACTATTTAAGTAAATAAAGGTCTTTGGTGAACTTAAGCAGTTTTACGAGTGCTAGACACGAGCCTGACTGGAATAGATTCAAGGAAAATGGGAGGTGAGGAATTAGTTAAGACAACTCTTTGGAAGTTTTCCTAGAAAAGAGAGTCATGGGGTAGTAGCTGAAATTAGAAGATGGTTTGAGAGTTTTTAAATTTTTTCCTTTTTATGAGAGAAATTAGAGAATGTTTGTAAGCTGGCAGAAATGGAGTAGTAGAAAGGGAGAAATTGGTGAATTGGGAGAGAGGATAGAATTACTGGAGTGATTTTTAAGTAAGCAAGAGAGAATGGGATTTATTGCCCAAATGGAAAGAGTTTGGCCTTAGCTAGGAGCACAGTTTATCCGTAAATGAGCGCCAACTTGAGAGGGTGTGGTGGGAACTCACGGAAGGCTTTTTGGTTGTATCAGTGTTCACAGTGCAATAGGAAGAAGGGTCATCAGCCAAGAGTGAGTTTGAGGTGAGAGGAGAAGACATAAAATAGTCTAGTGAGTGAACTGAACAGGAGAACTGCTGGGTGATGGACAGCATTTAGGACCTACTTGAAGTTAGCAGTCTTTAATTTTTTTTTTAGTTGGAGTCTCACTCTTTGTCGCCCAGGCTGGAGTGCAGTGGCACGCTCACAGCCACCCCAGCCTCGACCTGCTGGGCTCAGGCCATCCTTCGCCTCAACCTTCCAAGTAGCTGTAACTACAGACTCATGCCACCACTCCCGACTAGTTTTTGTGATTTATTGAGGAGACGCGATCTCACCAAGTTGTCAGGCTGGTCTCGAACCTCCCGGCTCCCAAAGTGCTGGGATTACAGGCTGAGCCACCATGCCTGGCCAGCAGTCATTAATTTAAAGTGAGACCAGTCACCTTGACTGTGTTTTCTCCAGCCAAATCAGAAACTTCGAAAGGAATGAGCAAGTAGGATCATGCTACCTGCCTGATAGTGTTATTTAAAGATGGTTTATCCTGCTTTGAGAAACACACACCTAGAAACACACACGAGAGAGACCGGGGTTCTTTACAAAATAAGTACTTTGGACAGGTCACCAGGTGAAGTTTGAGCTCCATGTCCCTATTTTCTGACCTTTATTTCCTAACCTAGCCAGATTGCTATGCTTCTTTGCTTTCTCATGCAGCAGAGGCTTACTGAGTACCTACTGTAAGTCCATTCTCATGCTGAGCACAGCATTGAATGGGATACAGCTACTGCCCTTCTAGGAGTCCAAAACCAAGGGAGAGAATAATCTCCATACTGTGTGATGAGATCCACGATTGGGCATGGAAACTCAGAATCTCTGGGGTAGGAATTTCTAAGAGGGAGAAGAGGAAAAAGAATGTTCTGGGCACAAGAAATAACATTTGCCAAGGTGGTAAAGACTGGAGAAACAAATGCAGTTTTAGTAAAAGGAAAGTAGCTGGTTGTGTGGGGAGTTTAAGGGACCTGTGAGAGGGAGTAGAACAAAAGATTGGAGTTCATCCTGTTGGCCATGGAGTGGTGAACACTTCGAGCCAGTGTATGCCATGACCAGATTAATTTTAAAAAGAAAATTTGGCTAGAACGAGTGAATAAAAAGAAAGCTCCATAAAGCAGGCACTGTCTTTGTATGTTGTTTGCTGCAGTACCCAGAGTGCCTTGCATCCAGTTTGTCGAATGAATAAATAGATGAATTGGAACAGTTTGGAGCATATAGCCAGTTTTGTGGCTATTGTAGTAATTGGAGGGACAAGAGATGCAGGCCTGAACAGAAAATGGGGGAACAGGGAAGTTATGGTTTGAGAGAGATTTTTGGAAGTGGGATCGACAGGCTTGGTGGCCACTTGGAGGTGAGGGATAAGGAGGAATAGAGGAGGAGGACACAGGTTTATAATTTGGATACTGACTCAAATCGTTGAGGATGGGAACAAACAAGGAGGTGGTCTGTGGAGGCAAGAGTGATGAGTTTTGTGTGAGGTACCCATGAGACATACAGAGACAGATGTTCTGAGGCAGATTGGAATATGTGCCTGAAGTCGTGAGACTGGAGATGGGAGCTGAGGTTTCACACGTGGAAGTTGTTGACATGTGGGGGTATGGTTAGTTATTTAGACCTTGAAAGTATATGCAGTTGCCCAAGAAAAGGGTGATGCGTACTGGGGAACCTCAATCTGCTCTTTTTACTTCCATCTCCCACTACTGTTCATCACCCCACACACCCTGATGACTCTCCCCAGACAGAATTAGTCATTGCCTCCTCTGTGGGCTGATAAAACATTTTGTACCTACATCTACTGCAGCACTTGAATTCTGTTGAGGTTGTTTGCACATTCATCACCCTCCCTGGGTTGGAGCCACTCAGTCTCTTGTTCATCTTTGTATTGTTTGCTGGCACCCAGCTCCTTGTGTAATCCATTGTGTTCATCAGTGTTGACCAGATTCTTGAACCTGTGGTATGACATCCACTGTGATATCCACTTGGAAGTTAGTCATTGGTACTCACAGAAGGAATATCTTAAACTATTCTGTAAGTCAAGGGTTTTCTTTAGTTACAGGTGGCATCCCCAAACAAATCAGAATGAGAGTACCCATTTGGGAAACTTGAACAAGAAAGATGAACCCCTGTCCTAACCAAAGTTAGGTATGTTTAGAGGGGCTCTCCTTGTATTCTTCTGTTCTATGTCCTGTTACTCAGATCCTGAAGGTGCAGACAGCATGTAAAGAAAGTAGACCGGTGAGGTAGCAACTAAGGGCATCTAGCATGATTTATGAAGCCATATGCAGTGTGTGATTGGAAGTCCAAAGCTTCCTACCTAGAACCCCAAAAATCAAAAAAATTAAATACCTACCCTGTCATTTACAGCTACTCACAACTAAAGTGTATTATCAGCTTCCAAAGCCAGTTATTTTATGATTACAGACCTAAACTGAAGAAAAGATTGCTATGTGAAGTATTATTGTCAGTGAGTCATCTCAGACCATTCTCACTTTTTATTTTCAAAGATCTAACCAGAGAGGAGGAAGCTGTTTTATGCTTTTCATTCTAGAGACTTGCACAAATAGCAGTGGCTATTTAATAGGAAGGCTTCCCTAATAACATGTTTCCTCCAGCATTCAAAACTAGTGATTTAACATCACTAATATGTGTCTTTTTCTTTTATTGGTCATAAATAATTGGGCAAAGAATACTGGAGAAAAAAGAACCTATTTGTTTCAAATACTGTATAGTAGAGTCTCTGTTTCTGTGATTCGCCTCATTCCATCCATCCATTGCTATTCTCAGTACCTGGCTCGATACTCAGGATGCGAAGCAAATAAGGTTCAGTCTGTGTCTTCAAAAAACAAGTTCCCAGTGTAGCTGTAGAGAGTGATGAGTGAACAAATAATTACAGTGTAATGCTTTGGTAAACCAGAGCAGGTAGTAATTAACTCTGCCTAGAGATGAAGTGAAGCTGGAGAGAGTTCAAGGAGGCTGCACAGAGAAGGTGGCAGCAGAAGGTTGAATCACCTGGTAGGCACAGTTGGAGAAGAGGGCTCGCTGGGTCAGTGGGGGTCTTTATGCTGAACAGGTAACTTTGGATCGTACTCTGGAAGCTGTGAGAATTTTTGTGTGTGTGTGAACATCTTACCATGAAAATAAAATAAACAGAATCAAGATAAAGTGTATTGTTTCTTTTAAGCCTGCTGAGTTGTGTTTTGTTTTTTGTTTGGGGGCGGGTTTTTTTAGTTGGAGTCTCGCTCTGTCGCCCAGACTGGAGTACAGTGGCACACTCATAGCCACCCCAGCTTCAACCTGCTGGGATCCATCAATCCTTCCGCCTCAGCCTTCCAAGTAGCTGGAACTACAGGTGCATGCTACCACGCCTGGCTAATTTTTTATTTTTTGTAGAGATGAGTTCTCGCCAAGTTGTCCGAACTGGTCTTGAACCCGTGGGCTCAGGTAATCCACTTGCCTCAGCCTCCCAAAGTGCTGGGATTATAAGCTGAGCCACCGAGCCCAGCCTGAGTTTTGTTAAGGGCCCAGAATGCTTTCAAGCTGAGAATGTATATGATCATGGGTACTCAGTTTCAGGGTTGGAATATGAGTTCCTAGAGGGCAAGAGCTTAACCTAGTTCATTTTAGTTACAGTACTACCTACCACTTAGTAGCTATTCCATAAACATCTGTCAGTTGAATGAATGAGTGAATGAATGTAGCTTCAGCTCCTGAAATCAGGACTTTAAATTTTGTTTGAAAGAAGTTTTTAAACAGATATTAGATGGTTTTCAATTTACTGCCTTTGTTTGACTCTGGTAAAGGATTTCAGAATTGGATTTTTTTTTCATGTTTTTCATTTTGTTCAAGAAAAGAAAATGTCTAGGGGTGAGAGTATATATAAGAGGAGGTGCTCATGAAATACAACTGTATTAAACTTAAGATAATAGAATAAGCCGGGCTCGGTGGCTCAGCCTGTAATCCCGCTCTTTGGGAGGCTGAGGTGAGTGGATTGCCTGAGCCCGCGGGTTTGAGACCCACCTGGGCAACTTGGCGAGACCTCATCTCTACAATAAATTAAAAAATCAGCCGGGCGTGGTAGCACGTGCCTGTAATTCCAGCTACTCGGAAGGCTGAGGCGGAAGGATTGCCGGAGCCCAGCAGGTTGAGGCTGCAGTGGCCGGGAGCGGCCACTGCACTCCAGTCTGAGCGACAGAGTGAGACTCCAACTCAAAAAAAAAAGATAATAGAATATATTATTTTGGGTGTTATATCAGAGATTATCTTACTAGATTTTTACATTATGTAACTATAGCAGGCATTGTAGTTTATGGGCAAATTTCTGGGAGGAAAACTCATGGTTTAAGAAAAGATGAGCATTCACAACAGAACTCTCTGGTCCAGCTTCTGGAATGACAATCCTAGAACTAACAAAAATCAGTGTGTCAGGGTAATATACTCTAAGAAAGTACCTCCCACCTTTTTAAAGTCATGGCATATACAATAGCTTATAGAACACTGATAGTCAAGGCCCTAGGGAAGGTTTGATGCTGCTTATGAGAGCTGATATCTCTCACAATTCATTATACTAAGAGTATATTGAAAGATGACAGTTAAGCTGGGATCTAAATTGTCTGAGATAATGGTTTCTTAAGAGGCCAGCATTGCCTGAAGAAGTGAGACTTTTTTTTTTTTTTAAGATATGGGGTACAACTCAAGATGAGAATGTGAGGTATACAAATGGTCATTATGCAGGTGAAGTGAGGCTTCTGGTCACCAGGAGGAGGCCTATCAGTGGAGACCAAACACCACCACTCTTATGAAGCCCCTGGGGACACCTTAAAACATGTCTTTAAAAACAAAACAACACCCAAACAAGAGGAAAAAAACTATTATGATCAGGTATCACAGCACTGAAAAAGTTATGCTGTGTCTGGGACTTTGAATTATTTTTAAAGTAATTATTTCACAGCTGTGGGTGTGCCTGGCACAACTTAGTTCCAGTGGAATTAGTTTAATACTGCCCTGGATTAAGTCCCAGCAACATGGATGGCACAGCTCTCAGGACCTTCCACCACCATTTACTGTCATTCTATGCTGAAGCTGGCTTCTGATTATCAAACTGGCTTTCCAGAAGCTTTGGAATGGGGCGTGGGGTGCCAGCTGCCCTGAGTAGTAGATGTGATTGTTCCAGTCATTGGAACCATATATTTCCCATTACATTTAATTTGTTGGCATTCTGGAGTTTGTGTGTTTAAATCACATGAGTCAGTTTCTTGGAGTCCTGACTGCCCCTAGATGAACTAATAGTATCTGGCCTCAGAGATGAAGTTGGCATTTCTTAACCCTCAGAGTCTATCTTTCCCATCCGCAACAGTTTTTTGGGTTTTTTTTAGCTAAGTGTTTTTAACTTTTAAAAAGTAAGTAATTCTAACAATTATTCAATCCCAGCCATCTAACAAATCAATTACCTTTATCTTTTAATGTCAATTAAAATAGCTTTTCAGCCTTAGGCAGGGACCATGTTTTAGATTTATCAAACCTGAAATCTAAATATTGACAGCCTAGGCCAAGAATTCTAAGCTAGAGCCTACTCAGGGCAGGTAGGTATTTGATAATATACAAACTTAACCAATTAGTAACTGCTCTATGTGGTAGGAATTTACTGTGTGGTAGAGAAGTCCTGAACTTCATGGAAGAGGTGGGATCTTGAGCTTGGTGGGGGAAAGAATTTAGACACAGGCCTAGAAGAGCAGGGGAGGGCTTTTATTCATTGGAGTGTGGGAAGAGCAGAGGCTGAGGAAAGTGAAAAGGCACACACAAGTTAGGTGGAGGTGGGGACAGAGAGATGAGCATGACTGTACAAAATACGCAGATTCCTGTTTGTTCTTATCCTGTCTATTCAGAGAGGAGTTGGGGTGGTGTGTAGTAAATGTCATGTATTGGATGTGTGGGCTTTTGTGCTGAGACATCAGCACTTCCCATCAGTAACCATGAGTGGCTGTTAGAATTGCCTGAAAGGGTGCCCCCATTCTTCTCTTGAGAAGATCATTTCTGATAGAGGATATTGAGCTCCGAGTACAATCTTAAGGTTCATGTTTTTAATTCTTCACACATGTATGTTTCAGAGGGAACTGTGTGTTTTGTTCATTTAACCAGGTCATTAGGTTGGACTTCATTTTCTATCCTGCAGCAGTCCCATCTTCTAGCTGAAGAAACAATTAAAATAGCAGTGATAGAGTCTTACCCAGCATACCAGGCCAGCCACAAAAGAGGATTAGCAAATCCAGCTTGGAGGTGTCAGGATCTGGAAAGCCTTCACACAGGAGGTACACGTTAGCAGAAGCTTGAGAATTGAGTAGGAGTTGGCCAGGTAGAGAGAGGAGGTCTCCAGGAAATGGGAAAGTATATGCAAAGTGACATTTGCAGGAGAGAACATGCAATGACTAGAGTTGCAAGGAGTTTGGTCCAGCAGGAGCATAGGATGCGTAAAGGAAAGCTGAGGCCAGAGAGATACATGCAGGGGTCAGATCTTGTATTTCATAGACCACACTAAAGGATTTGGATTTTGTGACAAAGAACTTAGCAAGCTGTCAACAAATTGTAAACAAAATCATGTAAATGATACTTCATGTTCAGTCTGGCTGCAGTATGGAGGATGGATTGAAGAGAGCAAGGCCAGGGTCAGCTAAGAGATGATGAGAGCCCAGTCTTGAGTGTGGCGGTGGGAATGAAGAGAAAAGGACAAATGGGAAACATTTAGAAGCAAATGCAGACCCGCCTGGGCAACTTGGTGAGACCTCATCTCTACAATAAAAATCAAAAAAATTAGCCAGGCATTTGATTACAACAAAAATCAAAAAAATTAGCGTGTGCCTGTAGTTCCAGCTACTTGGAAGGCTGAGGCGGAAGGATCGCCGGAGCCCAGCAGGTCAATGCTGCGGTGGCCAGAAGCGGCCACTGCACTCCAGCCTGGGCGACTGAGTGAGTCTCCAACTCAAAAAAACAAACAAACAAAAGAAGCAAATGCAGAAGGACTTGGTGGTCACTAAAGGTTTAGCCCAGGAAGAAGAAGCTCTAACAGTGAGTGGTTTGTGCTGCCATACCCTGAGGCTCCTGGGATACAGGAGGAAGATTGATTTGGTAGGAAAGATGATTAATTCATTTAGAAAATATATTGACTTTGAGGTGTTTGTGGGATGTCCATGTGGAGATCGCTGGACTACTTTTAAATAGTATGTCTGGAACTCAGGGAGGTGTGGGCCAGAGACACTGGTGTAAACGGGAAAAGATAACTTAAATGTTGTAGTGCTAGGTTAATTTCATCTCCAAAATGCTTCTCCAAACAGCCACTACTTTTCATTCCTCTGCCATCACCCTGGTCCAAGCTACTGTTATCTTTTAACTAGTCTGCCTGCTTCCATTTCAACCCATTCTTACACAGCTGGTTGGAGTGATCTTTTACAAATGAGAAGGACTCTTGTAATTTCCCTACTTAAAACCTGTCATCAACTGACTTCCATTGCCTTCTTAACATGGCTACAAGGCCCTCTGTGACCTGGCCCTGGATGGCCTGTCTGCAGGGTCATACCCATTTTGAGCCACTCTTCTCTGTCACTTGCCCATGCTGTAGCCACACTAGCTTCTTCTGGGACCCGGATTTCCCTTCTGACTTGTTGTGTGCCAGGTTCTTCTCTCTTGTAGGCCTTTGCTCATGCTACTTCCACTGCATGGATTGTCATCTTTCAAGTCTTACCTCAGATGTCATTTTTTCAGAGGAGCCTTCCCTGGCCTCCTGAGCTCCTGATACAGGAGAGGTGTGTATATGCACAGGTCCTACATTTTTCTTTCCTATTACTTAACAAAACTTGTTAGTTACTAGTGTGTTGGTTTAGTATCTATCACCCATACAAGCTCTGAAGGCAAAATCCATGCTGTGTTTTGTTTACTGTAGTAGCCCCAGTGTCTGACAGTCCTGAGCCCATAGTCAGCACACTGTACAATTTTCAGATTTGTTGAATGAATGAGGGTCATAATCATTTTCATTTTCTATCTTGAAAAACGTGTCATTTTTATACTGTCTCAGAACAAATAGGACTGTGACTCAAGCTATACAATTTATGTAGTGGGTTTCTTCTCCTTTTGATGGTTCTAGAACATTTTCTTTTTTTTTTTTTTTTTGAGTTGGAGTCTCACTCTGTCGCCCAGACTGGAGTGCAGTGGCCGGCTGCTCCCGGCCACCGCAGCCTCGACCTGCTGGGCTCCGAGATCCTTCCGCCTCAGCCTTCCAAGTAGCTGGAACTACAGGCACGCGCTACCACGCCCGGCTAATTTTTTTATTTATTGTAGAGATAAGGTCTCGCCAAGTTGCCCAGGTGGGTCTCGAACCCGCGGGCTCAGGCAATCCACTCACCTCAGCCTCCCAAGGCGCGGGATTACAGGCTGAGCCACCGAGCCCGGCTAACATTTTCAACTGTTGTTAAATACTCTTTGCCCCTGGAAAGTTTGGACATGAACCTTCCAAATCAGATCTTAAGAAAATTGTTCCTCCCTGCTGCCTGAATTCATTATGGCGGCTCTGGTTAGCATGGCCTGATCCCTTATCAGGCTGACAATGATAAGACTGCTGAGTTTGAAACTGAAAAAACTGGTACTTGTTCCCTTGAGTTGGGCATTTGTGGCAGACTTCAGTAGCAGCCTTCTCCTTCAGCCCTGATTTGCGAAGCATCCCAATACATGCTGTTTGCATTACAGCTGTGGGAAAGTCCACCTTTGTGAAGTTACTCACGAAAACTTACCCAGAGTGGCACATGGCAACAGAACCTGTAGCAACATGGCAGGATATCCAGGCTGCTGGCACCCAAAAAGTAAGTTTTCATTTGTGGTGGGTAGTTGGCAGGCATGGGTGAGTAATCTAATTGTAATAATTTAATTTACTCCTAGTGGGTGAAGTAGCCTAGTTTGAGTCTCCTTTTTAAAATAATTTCATTCCAGAAAGCAGACCACATACACCAGAGAGGATATGACTTGTTTGAATATGTTTAGTTTTGATTTTTGTGGTTTTTATATGTCTGTATAAGTGACTGCCTCTGTTTTTTGCGGCTTCTTACAGCATGTCCAGCCAACATAGCTTGGAAGATGAATTTTGTCATTCTTACTTTTAAGTATGTATATTATTATTACTGAAACTGACCATTAGGATTAATAGTTAATTATATTCAATAACTTTTTAAACAATAAAGTCTTAGATAACAGCTGGCATTTACGAAGCTCATACTGTATGCCAGGCTCTATACTATGCCAAGCACTGCATGTTTCACTTACACATTATGGCTTAGGCCCTAGTGTCAGGTCTACTGCTTTGGCAAATGCTGTAGGGTTGGTTTCAACACTAGCCACATCAGTGTGAGTAGAGAAAGACCAGTTTGAACATGAGCTTCAGAGGTAGCTGAGGGGGTGGCAGCACCATGCCTCTTCAGGCTCTGCGAAATCCTCCTGCTGCCACCTAGAACGTTCACTGTGTGGTTCACTGGTTTTTAACAACTGTGATTGTTAGGCATTTCTGCCTTGTATTGAGCCACGTTGTACCTCTGTGACTCTGACTCATTAGTCCAAGTTCTGCCTCCTGAGTCTTAACTTTTCAATGTGGCAACCCTATGTATAGTTGAAGGCAATGATTTGTCTCCCCCCTCAAGTCTTTTCCTCTTTTAAGCCAAAAAAGCCTTTCAAAGCCTTTCAAGCCAGCTTTCCTTCAGACTTTTCTTATGAAGTAACTTTGTCTAGGTGATGAGCTCGAGTTTGTTCATTTTCCACATAGGGATTATTAAGGATGATACTCAGAGCTGAACGGGACATTCTGGATATAGTCTAAATGGTACAGAGTATCATGGAACTTGTTCTGGGTGATGTTTTTATTTTATTCCAACCAGAATTGTGTTATGTTTTGTGGTTGGCATATCATGTTTATTGAGGATTTTGGGGTTTTTTTGAGTCAGAGTCTCACTCTGTCACCCAGGCTGGAGAGCAGTGGCACACTCATGGCCACCGCAACCTTGTCCTGCTGGACTCAGGTGATCCTTCTACCTCAGCCTTCCAAGTAACTGGATCCACAGGCATGTGCCACCATGCCTGGCTAATTTTTTATTTTATTTTATTGTAGAGATGAGGTCTCACCATGTTGTCCCTGATCTCAGGCAATCCTCTTGCTTCGCCTCCCCAAGTGTCGGGATTATAGGCGTGAGTCACTGGTCACTGTGCCCAGCAGAGGGTTTTTGTTTTTTAAGTGGTCTTTTGTGTGTGTGTGTGTGTGTGTGTGTGTGTGTGTGTGTGTGAAATTTGCTTTTCTGAGTATGCCACAGGTCATCTGTTGGGCTTGCAAAATATAGTCTTGTGCCACATAATGTCATTTCAGTCAGCTGACCACATATACAATGGCGGATATGGTAAGATTATAATACTGTATTTTAACTGAACCTTTTCTATATTTAAATACATTTAGACACACAAGTACTTAACATTGTGTTACAGCTACCTACAGTATTAAATACAGTAACATGCTGTACATGGTTTGTAGCCTGGGAACAATAGGCTAGAACATATAGCCTAGGTGTGTAGTGGGCTATATATCATCTAGGCTTGTATAAGTACACTTGTGTAAGTACATTGCACAGTGACACAATTGCCTAAGGAAGCATTTCTTAGGACATACCCCTGTCGTTAAGTGACAAGACTGTATATCCACACACTGCTGGGTATTTCTACCTTCAAGAGGTAGAGCTTAATTCTCCCTTTGAATGCAGGCTGGACTTGTTTCTAATTAATGGAGTGTAGCAGAAATAAGAGAGTGTGACTTTCTAGGGCAGGTTAAAAAGCATTGTAGCTTCCATCTTGCTCTAGGGAAGCCAGCTGCCATGACGTGAAGCAGCCCTATCAAGAAATCCACACAGTGAGGAACTGAGCATCCTGAGATCAGGAGGTAGGTGAGTCTTCTTGGAGGTGGATCCCTCAGCCAGTCCAGCCGTCAGATGACCGTAGCCTCAGCCAATATCCTGACTCAAACTTCATGAGAAAACTCGAGCCTAACCAACTTCGCAGACCACCTAGCCTAACCAGCTCCCCAAATTCCTGCTCCATAGAAACTGAGATAATGTTTTTGTTTAAGTTACTAAATTTTGGCATAATTTGTTAGGCAGTAATAGATACTTCTATAATAATACTCCTGTAAACCCATTATCTAGAGGTAAAATGGCTAACATTTTTGTCCTTTTAGACTTCTTTCTACAGAGGAGAAAATGTATAGATTTTCAAACACTTACATAAATGTATAAAACATATATACATGGTCGGGCGCGGTGGCTCACACTCATAATCCCAGCACTTTGGGAGGCTGAGGTGAGAGGATTGTCTGAGCCCACGGGTTAGAGACCCGCCTGGGCAACTTGGCGAGACCTCATCTCTGCAATAAATCAAAAAATTAGCCGGGCTTGGTCGCGCATGCCTGTAGTTCCAGCTACTTGGAAGGCTGAGGCAGAAGGATCGCCGGAGCCCAGCAGGTCGAGGCTGTGGTGACCATAAATGTGCCACTGCACTACAGCCTGGGCAACAGAGTGAGACTCCAACTCAACAAGCAAACAAAAAACCATATACACATTAGCTTTTTTAAACAAAATTTGCAGTTGCCACTTGCATGTCACTTGATAGACAAGGTCTTCCTTTCACAGTAATGTCATTTTTATGGTCACTGTATCCTGTATAATAGAAATACCATTTAGTTATCCAGTTCTCTATCTTGAATAGTTTTCTAAATTTTCTCTATTACAGTGTTGTAATGATGAATATCCTTGTAGCTACATTGTTTTTCTTTTCAATAGCCAAATTTTGTGTACCTACATGTATTATTCTTAGGATAATCTAGTAGCTGGAATTTCAACAGCCAAAAAATATGCATATTATTGACACTTTTGTCATGTGTTACAAAACTTTCCTTCAGAAAAGTTATATCATTCCCAACATATAGAAATGATAAATATTGGCCGGGCGTGGTGGCTCAAGCCTGTAATCCCAGCACTTTGGGGAGACCAAGGTGAGAGAATTGCTTGAGCCCACTCATAAGTAGACCTTGAACAACTATCGTAATACTATAAGAAAGGGATTGGCAGTAGTGGGAAACTGCCAGGGGAGTAGGGGGAACACGTCATCAACAAGGGTACCTGCGTAATGAACATTTGTATACCTAACCCTGAATTGTACCCCACATATTTGAGATTAAGAATTAAAATCGTATCAATCTTCTCATTCTCAGCAGTATTAGATATTATTCCTTTTCATTCTTGCTACTGTAAGTGGTAAAGAAATGTTTTTTTTAATTTTATATTTCTTTGATTACCATTTAGTTTAACATCTTTGTTGTCCGTTAATTGCCTAGTCATACCTCTTGGCCTTGTTTTTTACCTATTAATATCTTCATCTTTTTATAATGGCTTTATAAGAGCTCATTGTATGTTAAGTTATTAACTCTTTGTCATATATTCCTATTTTCCCCAGTTTATCAATTTTTCTTTAATCTTTATATATAGTATATTTTGCAATATATATTTTCTTTTTCTTTTTCTTTTTGCTGGCTGTGACTCTGTTAAAAAGCTCAGTTTTACCCCTTACAATAATCCCACTAGTATTCTTGTTTAATTTATTCCTAAGCCAGAATGTATATTTTGTTGATACTGTGACTGAGATCTTTTTTGCCATTATCAAACTGGTCTTTGCTGTTTTAAAGTAAAACAATTGATTGTTGTATTTGTCTTATATGACTTAATTTTCTCTCTCTTGCTTTTTATTTTGCTTTATTTTCTTAGGGTTTTAGAAAATTATAGTTGTCTTTATAAAAAGTAATCATTCAGAGGAGCTTTCCAGTGTCTGTGCTTCATTTCTGTTTTTTTGTTTTCTTTCATTGGGTAGAACTTCCAGAACAATATTAAATGATAGTGGGGGTAGTCTCTTTATCTTGTTCTGTCTTTAATGAAACTACCTCTACCATATCAATGTTAAGTTCTATGTTATTCATTTCAGTAAACCATTCATTTAATAGACCTTCAGTGGAGGAGTACCCTTGTATTACTAGAATATTTACTCTTTTTATGAGGAACTAATGTTGAATTTCCATCACAAGACATTGTAGCATCTAGTGAGATAACCATGGGATTCTTCTTTTAAATATCTTGGTATTTGTCATAGATTTGATAATGGTAATTATCAAATAATGGTCTTTGCATTTCTAAAATGAACTTTTTTTTGTTCATGGTGTATTAATTTGCTAATATGTTTGGAATTTTGCATGTATATTTATAAATTTGATTGGTATTACTATTTGTGTGTACAGTTTTTGAGAGGTTTTGCCATCACGGTTATGAAAATAAAATAAGAAGTTTTCCATCTTTTTGCCATAATAGGAAAATTATAGAAATCATCTTTTTTTTTTTTTTTTTTGAGTTGAAGTCTCACTCTGTCGCCCAGGCCAGAGTGCTACAGTCTTGACGTGCTGGGCTCAGGCGATCCCTCCACTTTAGCCTTTCAAGTAGCTGGAACTACAGGCATGCACCACTATGCCCAGCTAATTTTTTTGATTTATTGAGACGAGGTCTCACTGTACTACCCAGGCTGGTCTCGAACACGTGGGCTCGGGCAGTCCTCTCGCCTCTGCCTCCCAAAGTGCTGGGATTACAGGCTCGGGCCACTGCGCCTGGCTTGGTTTTTGTTTTCTTAACCTTCTCTTGAGTCAATTTAGAAAATTTTGATTTCCTAGGAAATCATCACTTGATTGAGATTTTCAAATTTAATAGTATAAAATTAGTACTTGTATTTTCTATACTTCACACTCTTATGTATCTGGAATTATATATTTTGTCTGATGTTACTTACTTGTGAGAATGTTTTGTGAAGGATTACATTTGGTAGATGATTGTCTATTTTATTTGAGCTTTTTAAAGATCCAATTAATGAATTTTATTTCCGAATTCTGGAGTAGGGGTGCATTTTAATTTTTTATTATTATTATTATTATTATTATTATTATTATTATTATTATTTGAGTTGGGTTCTCATGCTGTTGCCCAGGCTGGAGTATAGTGGCACACTCATGGCCACCCCAGCGTTGACCTGCTGGGCTCAGGTGATCTTTCTGCCTCAGCCTTCCAAGGAGCCAGAACTATAGGCACGCACTGCCATGCCCGGCTAATTTTTTATTTATTATAGAGACGAGGTCTTACTAAGTTGGCTGGGCTGGTCTCGAACCCATGGGCTCAGGCAATCCACTTGCCTTGGCCTACCAAAGGACTGGATTACAGGCTGAGCCACCAAGCCCGGCCTTAATTCATTAATTTTTACCTTCGAATTTGTTCATTTCATTCTCAGACTTTCCTTGCATTTTTATTTTATCTTATTATTTTTTCTTTTGAATTAGAGTCTCACTTTTGCCCAGACTGAAATACAGTGGCACGATCATGGCTCACTGCAGCCTTCACCTCCTGGGCTTGGCCTCCCAAGTAGCTGGGATTACAGGCACATGCCACCATGCCTGCCTAGTTTTTTTTAATTTTTATTATTTGTGGAGACGAGGCCTTGCTATGTTGCCCAGGATGGTCTCAAACTCCTGGGCTCAAGTAGTCCTGTCTCGGCCTCCCAAAGTGCTGGGAGTGAGCCAGCACCCCAGCCACTACTACTTTTTTATTACCTCCTCTTTCCAGACTTCATCTTCCAGGTGCATTGAAATCATCTGAAGGTTCACAGATTCAGAGTGGTTTAACAGTATGAAATTTTTCTTTTAACAGCAATTCTTAAATTGGCATTAAACTGCATATTAATATAGTTACTTTAGCTGGACATGGTGGCTCAAGCCTGTAATGCCAGCACTTTGGGAGGCCGAGGCGAGATTATTGCCTGAGCCCATGGGTTCAGGACCAATCTGGACAACTTGGCGAGACCTCATCTCTACAATAAATTTTAAAAAATTAGCTGGACATGGTAGCATGTGCTTGTAGTTCCAGCTGCTTGGAAGGCTGAGGCAGAAGGATTGCCTGAGCCCAGCAGGTCAAGGCTGCGGTGGCCGTGAGCGTGCCACTGCCCTCCAACCTGGGTGACAGAGTGAGACTCTGACTCAAAAAAATAAAATAAAAAATTATATATATAAAACTTTCTTTGCCCTGGAATATAAAAGGTAGCCAGCCTTTGTTGTAGAGCAGTGTTATGTGCTTCTGGTCCTTTTTTAAAGTGATTTTTGTTTTTTCCCCTTGCATTAGGTATTTTTCTTTTGTATTTTTAATGAACTATTGACATTTTGCCAGGATAGGTCCAACTGTGGCAATCTCTCTTTTTCTGTGTTTGTGTGTATGCACATTGGTACACTTGTGCAAATGTGTGGATGGATTGTTGTATGTGTAAATATATTTTAAAATCTCTTCTGGTACTTGGTAAATTTTCCTGGTGCAAAGTCTTGTCTCTGAGATTTTCTTTAAATTTTTTCCTCTTATTTTAACTTTTTTTTTTTTGAGTTAAAGTCTCACTCCGTTGTCTAGGCTGGATTGCAGTGGCACACTCATGGCCACCCCAGTGTTGACCTGCTGGGCTCCAGCGATCCTTCCACCTCAGCCTTCCAAGTAGCCGGAACTACAGGCATGTGCTACCACACCCGGCTAATTTTTGATTTATTGTAGAGATGAGGTCTTGCCAGGTTGCCCAAGCTGGTTTCGAACCCACGGACTCAGGCATCCTCTCACCTAGGCCTCCCAAAGTTGGGATTACAGGCTTGAGCCACCATGCCCAGCCTATTCAAACTTTTTTAAAAATCTGATAAATTTCTCCGGCTGTAACTCCTACTTGTACCGTGAAACTTTTTTTTCTGTTCCCAAATACCTTGAGATACCACATATTTCTGTTAGACTGTGATTCTCAGTGACAAGGGAGATACATACTTTATGAGTAGGGCTCTTCCTCTGCTTATGTATTTTGTTGCACTTCTGATTGGACTCTGGTCTCCTGAAAAGGAAAATTGTTTCTGTGATTAGAAGCTTGTCTGACTTAGGGGTACTGGAAGTTGCATATCATTTTGGCCCATTTGGAAAGTTGCTTGATATAAAATTGTATTCATTGCTGTGAGATGGACTACAAGTGATATTATGTCTTGCTGTGTCTTTCCATAGAAAAGAAAGAAAAACAAAAAAATACCCCACCAGTATTCATAATGCACATTGGGTCTCCTCTCTCTTTTTTTTTTTTTTTTTGAGTTGGAGTCTCACTGTGTCGCGCAGGCTGAGTGCAGTGGCACGCTCTCAGCCACCCCAGCATTGACCTACTGGGCTCCGTAGATCCTGCCACCTCAGCCTTCCAAGTAGCCGGAACTGCAGGCACGTGCTACCCCGCCTGGCTAATTTTTTATTTATTGTAGAGATGAGGTCTCACCATGTTGCCCAGGCTGGTCTCGAACCTGCGGGCTCAGGCAGTCCACTCACCTCGGCCTCCCAAAGTGCTGGGGTTACAGGCTTGAACCACTGTGCCCGGCCTGGATCTCCTCTTTAGCCACCTGCATGTCTTTTCATTTCTTTCATAATTTTTTGCTTTTTTTTTCCCTTTCCTCTTAATTCGGGGAGAATTTCTTTTTTCTTTTTTTTTTTTTTTGAGTTGGAGTCTCACTCTGTCGCCCAGACTGGAGTGCAGTGGCCCCACCCAGCCACCGCAGCCTCGACCTGCTGGGCTCCGGTGATCCTTCCGCCTCAGCCTTCCAAGTAGCTGGAACTACAGGCGCGCGCTACCACGCCCGGCTAATTTTTTGATTTATTGTAGAGATGAGGTCTTGCTTGCCCAGGCGGGT